>JAVYIG010017589.1:0-25337 GCA_035222895.1 Strongylocentrotus droebachiensis | reverse complement strand
GAAAATTTCGACATGATCTCAACATCTGATTAAAAAACAAAGTACACCGGTTTTATAGCCCATGGTCTCAGCTATAACATACCCAAATTTGGGAGAGAAGAGAGCACAAATGAGCGAGATAGTGCTGAAAGATTGATGTGATGTAGATTCATAATGTGAACGAAATTCACCCTCCATAGACATAACACGCAAATGACGAAAATTTTGACATGTGGCCTTTAATTGAATTTTTTACTATGATGACATCATTTAAATGAAAATTGGTGTAAACTGATCTCGAAGACGATTGCCTCGGCTACAACATATTAAAATCTAGAAGAGAATCGATGAATATTAAGAGAAATACACTAAATTTTCCATAAACATAATGACGTCATAATATGCATTTTTGTATTTTTGACTTCCAAGGCCATTATGATGACGTCAAGATGTACTTAATGGCCAAATGAGATATGAAATCATACCTTCGACTCATACTCTATCTAAATATGGAAAAAAATTGGCAGTCCCTTATTCATATCAATGGACTTTTTATGGGCATGTTTTTGCCCATATACGCTATGTAATACAAAAATCGCGCGTGCGGACGGTTATCTTGAACGGACGCTCATTCCGTTATTAATAGTGATAAAGAGATAAACTTGGGTATCAAATTGTTCGGAAAATTATGAGGAATATTCGGTCAAAAGCTTTTGCAGAGAAATTATTTTTCGTTCGGCCGTGACGAACGAAAACGTCCAAAAATGCGTGTTTTGCGCGATTTTTTATGAAATGCTTATGATGGCCTGAAACGTATGCAAAAAAAATTTAAGACGATTTGAGCAATTTTAAATTTTACGCGCGCATTAACGCGCGCACCTACGCGTACGCGCATTTTTGCGCGCATTTATTGATCTGAAATTGACCCGACAAATATTGACCTTGATCATGACAAATATGAATGAGAAATGGCTTTCTGTTATGAAGATATGATCATAAGTTGATTTTCACAAAATGGCGTCTGGATGACGTCACGATGACTTTGAGTCTTTGAAAAGTCACGCAGTTCTAAGTTAGACTAAGATCTATCATCATGTCAAGTTTCATGATAATGGCTTTATTGAGTCTTGAGATATCCTGCGAACAAATTCGAGGAAGAATAAATAAATAAAAATCTTGACGAAATCAATAGGTGATACGTTGACTTCGTTACGTATCACCTAATGATGCTTTCTTCAAAATTTGCAATTTCAACTTTTGATTGAAAATTTCGACATGATCTCAACATCTGATTAAAAAACAAAGTACACCGGTTTTATAGCCCATGGTCTCAGCTATAACATACCCAAATTTGGGAGAGAAGAGAGCACAAATGAGCGAGATAGTGCTGAAAGATTGATGTGATGTAGATTCATAATGTGAACGAAATTCACCCTCCATAGACATAACACGCAAATGACGAAAATTTTGACATGTGGCCTTTAATTGAATTTTTTACTATGATGACATCATTTAAATGAAAATTGGTGTAAACTGATCTCGAAGACGATTGCCTCGGCTACAACATATTAAAATCTAGAAGAGAATCGATGAATATTAAGAGAAATACACTAAATTTTCCATAAACATAATGACGTCATAATATGCATTTTTGTATTTTTGACTTCCAAGGCCATTATGATGACGTCAAGATGTACTTAATGGCCAAATGAGATATGAAATCATACCTTCGACTCATACTCTATCTAAATATGGAAAAAAATTGGCAGTCCTTATTCATATCAATGGACTTTTTATGGGCATGTTTTTGCCCATATACGCTATGTAATACAAAAATCGCGCGTGCGGACGGTTATCTTGAACGGACGCTCATTCCGTTATTAATAGTGATAAAGAGATAAACTTGGTATCAAATTGTTCGGAAAATTATGAGGAATATTCGGTCAAAAGCTTTTGCAGAGAAATTATTTTTCGTTCGGCCGTGACGAACGAAAACGTCCAAAAATGCGTGTTTTGCGCGATTTTTTATGAAATGCTTATGATGGCCTGAAACGTATGCAAAAAAAATTTAAGACGATTTTGAGCAATTTTAAATTTTACGCGCGCATTAACGCGCGCACCTACGCGTACGCGCATTTTTGCGCGCATTTATTGATCTGAAATTGACCCGACAAATATTGACCTTGATCATGACAAATATGAATGAGAAATGGCTTTCTGTTATGAAGATATGATCATAAGTTGATTTTCACAAAATGGCGTCTGGATGACGTCACGATGACTTTGAGTCTTTGAAAAGTCACGCAGTTCTAAGTTAGACTAAGATCTATCATCATGTCAAGTTTCATGATAATGGCTTTATTGAGTCTTGAGATATCCTGCGAACAAATTCGAGGAAGAATAAATAAATAAAAATCTTGACGAAATCAATAGGTGATACGTTGACTTCGTTACGTATCACCTAATGATGCTTTCTTCAAAATTTGCAATTTCAACTTTTGATTGAAAATTTCGACATGATCTCAACATCTGATTAAAAAACAAAGTACACCGGTTTTATAGCCCATGGTCTCAGCTATAACATACCCAAATTTGGGAGAGAAGAGAGCACAAATGAGCGAGATAGTGCTGAAAGATTGATGTGATGTAGATTCATAATGTGAACGAAATTCACCCTCCATAGACATAACACGCAAATGACGAAAATTTTGACATGTGGCCTTTAATTGAATTTTTTACTATGATGACATCATTTAAATGAAAATTGGTGTAAACTGATCTCGAAGACGATTGCCTCGGCTACAACATATTAAAATCTAGAAGAGAATCGATGAATATTAAGAGAAATACACTAAATTTTCCATAAACATAATGACGTCATAATATGCATTTTTGTATTTTTGACTTCCAAGGCCATTATGATGACGTCAAGATGTACTTAATGGCCAAATGAGATATGAAATCATACCTTCGACTCATACTCTATCTAAATATGGAAAAAAATTGGCAGTCCTTATTCATATCAATGGACTTTTTATGGGCATGTTTTTGCCCATATACGCTATGTAATACAAAAATCGCGCGTGCGGACGGTTATCTTGAACGGACGCTCATTCCGTTATTAATAGTGATAAAGAGATAAACTTGGTATCAAATTGTTCGGAAAATTATGAGGAATATTCGGTCAAAAGCTTTTGCAGAGAAATTATTTTTCGTTCGGCCGTGACGAACGAAAACGTCCAAAAATGCGTGTTTTGCGCGATTTTTTATGAAATGCTTATGATGGCCTGAAACGTATGCAAAAAAAATTTAAGACGATTTTGAGCAATTTTAAATTTTACGCGCGCATTAACGCGCGCACCTACGCGTACGCGCATTTTTGCGCGCATTTATTGATCTGAAATTGACCCGACAAATATTGACCTTGATCATGACAAATATGAATGAGAAATGGCTTTCTGTTATGAAGATATGATCATAAGTTGATTTTCACAAAATGGCGTCTGGATGACGTCACGATGACTTTGAGTCTTTGAAAAGTCACGCAGTTCTAAGTTAGACTAAGATCTATCATCATGTCAAGTTTCATGATAATGGCTTTATTGAGTCTTGAGATATCCTGCGAACAAATTCGAGGAAGAATAAATAAATAAAAATCTTGACGAAATCAATAGGTGATACGTTGACTTCGTTACGTATCACCTAATGATGCTTTCTTCAAAATTTGCAATTTCAACTTTTGATTGAAAATTTCGACATGATCTCAACATCTGATTAAAAAACAAAGTACACCGGTTTTATAGCCCATGGTCTCAGCTATAACATACCCAAATTTGGGAGAGAAGAGAGCACAAATGAGCGAGATAGTGCTGAAAGATTGATTGTGATGTAGATTCATAATGTGAACGAAATTCACCCTCCATAGACATAACACGCAAATGACGAAAATTTTGACATGTGGCCTTTAATTGAATTTTTTACTATGATGACATCATTTAAATGAAAATTGGTGTAAACTGATCTCGAAGACGATTGCCTCGGCTACAACATATTAAAATCTAGAAGAGAATCGATGAATATTAAGAGAAATACACTAAATTTTCCATAAACATAATGACGTCATAATATGCATTTTTGTATTTTTGACTTCCAAGGCCATTATGATGACGTCAAGATGTACTTAATGGCCAAATGAGATATGAAATCATACCTTCGACTCATACTCTATCTAAATATGGAAAAAAATTGGCAGTCCTTATTCATATCAATGGACTTTTTATGGGCATGTTTTTGCCCATATACGCTATGTAATACAAAAATCGCGCGTGCGGACGGTTATCTTGAACGGACGCTCATTCCGTTATTAATAGTGATAAAGAGATAAACTTGGTATCAAATTGTTCGGAAAATTATGAGGAATATTCGGTCAAAAGCTTTTGCAGAGAAATTATTTTTCGTTCGGCCGTGACGAACGAAAACGTCCAAAAATGCGTGTTTTGCGCGATTTTTTATGAAATGCTTATGATGGCCTGAAACGTATGCAAAAAAAATTTAAGACGATTTTGAGCAATTTTAAATTTTACGCGCGCATTAACGCGCGCACCTACGCGTACGCGCATTTTTGCGCGCATTTATTGATCTGAAATTGACCCGACAAATATTGACCTTGATCATGACAAATATGAATGAGAAATGGCTTTCTGTTATGAAGATATGATCATAAGTTGATTTTCACAAAATGGCGTCTGGATGACGTCACGATGACTTTGAGTCTTTGAAAAGTCACGCAGTTCTAAGTTAGACTAAGATCTATCATCATGTCAAGTTTCATGATAATGGCTTTATTGAGTCTTGAGATATCCTGCGAACAAATTCGAGGAAGAATAAATAAATAAAAATCTTGACGAAATCAATAGGTGATACGTTGACTTCGTTACGTATCACCTAATGATGCTTTCTTCAAAATTTGCAATTTCAACTTTTGATTGAAAATTTCGACATGATCTCAACATCTGATTAAAAAACAAAGTACACCGGTTTTATAGCCCATGGTCTCAGCTATAACATACCCAAATTTGGGAGAGAAGAGAGCACAAATGAGCGAGATAGTGCTGAAAGATTGATGTGATGTAGATTCATAATGTGAACGAAATTCACCCTCCATAGACATAACACGCAAATGACGAAAATTTTGACATGTGGCCTTTAATTGAATTTTTTACTATGATGACATCATTTAAATGAAAATTGGTGTAAACTGATCTCGAAGACGATTGCCTCGGCTACAACATATTAAAATCTAGAAGAGAATCGATGAATATTAAGAGAAATACACTAAATTTTTCCATAAACATAATGACGTCATAATATGCATTTTTGTATTTTTGACTTCCAAGGCCATTATGATGACGTCAAGATGTACTTAATGGCCAAATGAGATATGAAATCATACCTTCGACTCATACTCTATCTAAATATGGAAAAAAATTGGCAGTCCTTATTCATATCAATGGACTTTTTATGGGCATGTTTTTGCCCATATACGCTATGTAATACAAAAATCGCGCGTGCGGACGGTTATCTTGAACGGACGCTCATTCCGTTATTAATAGTGATAAAGAGATAAACTTGGTATCAAATTGTTCGGAAAATTATGAGGAATATTCGGTCAAAAGCTTTTGCAGAGAAATTATTTTTCGTTCGGCCGTGACGAACGAAAACGTCCAAAAATGCGTGTTTTGCGCGATTTTTTATGAAATGCTTATGATGGCCTGAAACGTATGCAAAAAAAATTTAAGACGATTTTGAGCAATTTTAAATTTTACGCGCGCATTAACGCGCGCACCTACGCGTACGCGCATTTTTGCGCGCATTTATTGATCTGAAATTGACCCGACAAATATTGACCTTGATCATGACAAATATGAATGAGAAATGGCTTTCTGTTATGAAGATATGATCATAAGTTGATTTTCACAAAATGGCGTCTGGATGACGTCACGATGACTTTGAGTCTTTGAAAAGTCACGCAGTTCTAAGTTAGACTAAGATCTATCATCATGTCAAGTTTCATGATAATGGCTTTATTGAGTCTTGAGATATCCTGCGAACAAATTCGAGGAAGAATAAATAAATAAAAATCTTGACGAAATCAATAGGTGATACGTTGACTTCGTTACGTATCACCTAATGATGCTTTCTTCAAAATTTGCAATTTCAACTTTTGATTGAAAATTTCGACATGATCTCAACATCTGATTAAAAAACAAAGTACACCGGTTTTATAGCCCATGGTCTCAGCTATAACATACCCAAATTTGGGAGAGAAGAGAGCACAAATGAGCGAGATAGTGCTGAAAGATTGATGTGATGTAGATTCATAATGTGAACGAAATTCACCCTCCATAGACATAACACGCAAATGACGAAAATTTTGACATGTGGCCTTTAATTGAATTTTTTACTATGATGACATCATTTAAATGAAAATTGGTGTAAACTGATCTCGAAGACGATTGCCTCGGCTACAACATATTAAAATCTAGAAGAGAATCGATGAATATTAAGAGAAATACACTAAATTTTCCATAAACATAATGACGTCATAATATGCATTTTTGTATTTTTGACTTCCAAGGCCATTATGATGACGTCAAGATGTACTTAATGGCCAAATGAGATATGAAATCATACCTTCGACTCATACTCTATCTAAATATGGAAAAAAATTGGCAGTCCTTATTCATATCAATGGACTTTTTATGGGCATGTTTTTGCCCATATACGCTATGTAATACAAAAATCGCGCGTGCGGACGGTTATCTTGAACGGACGCTCATTCCGTTATTAATAGTGATAAAGAGATAAACTTGGTATCAAATTGTTCGGAAAATTATGAGGAATATTCGGTCAAAAGCTTTTGCAGAGAAATTATTTTTCGTTCGGCCGTGACGAACGAAAACGTCCAAAAATGCGTGTTTTGCGCGATTTTTTATGAAATGCTTATGATGGCCTGAAACGTATGCAAAAAAAATTTAAGACGATTTTGAGCAATTTTAAATTTTACGCGCGCATTAACGCGCGCACCTACGCGTACGCGCATTTTTGCGCGCATTTATTGATCTGAAATTGACCCGACAAATATTGACCTTGATCATGACAAATATGAATGAGAAATGGCTTTCTGTTATGAAGATATGATCATAAGTTGATTTTCACAAAATGGCGTCTGGATGACGTCACGATGACTTTGAGTCTTTGAAAAGTCACGCAGTTCTAAGTTAGACTAAGATCTATCATCATGTCAAGTTTCATGATAATGGCTTTATTGAGTCTTGAGATATCCTGCGAACAAATTCGAGGAAGAATAAATAAATAAAAATCTTGACGAAATCAATAGGTGATACGTTGACTTCGTTACGTATCACCTAATGATGCTTTCTTCAAAATTTGCAATTTCAACTTTTGATTGAAAATTTCGACATGATCTCAACATCTGATTAAAAAACAAAGTACACCGTTTTATAGCCCATGGTCTCAGCTATAACATACCCAAATTTGGGAGAAGAGAGCACAAATGAGCGAGATAGTGCTGAAAGATTGATGTGATGTAGATTCATAATGTGAACGAAATTCACCCTCCATAGACATAACACGCAAATGACGAAAATTTTGACATGTGGCCTTTAATTGAATTTTTTACTATGATGACATCATTTAAATGAAAATTGGTGTAAACTGATCTCGAAGACGATTGCCTCGGCTACAACATATTAAAATCTAGAAGAGAATCGATGAATATTAAGAGAAATACACTAAATTTTCCATAAACATAATGACGTCATAATATGCATTTTTGTATTTTTGACTTCCAAGGCCATTATGATGACGTCAAGATGTACTTAATGGCCAAATGAGATATGAAATCATACCTTCGACTCATACTCTATCTAAATATGGAAAAAAATTGGCAGTCCTTATTCATATCAATGGACTTTTTATGGGCATGTTTTTGCCCATATACGCTATGTAATACAAAAATCGCGCGTGCGGACGGTTATCTTGAACGGACGCTCATTCCGTTATTAATAGTGATAAAGAGATAAACTTGGTATCAAATTGTTCGGAAAATTATGAGGAATATTCGGTCAAAAGCTTTTGCAGAGAAATTATTTTTCGTTCGGCCGTGACGAACGAAAACGTCCAAAAATGCGTGTTTTGCGCGATTTTTTATGAAATGCTTATGATGGCCTGAAACGTATGCAAAAAAAATTTAAGACGATTTTGAGCAATTTTAAATTTTACGCGCGCATTAACGCGCGCACCTACGCGTACGCGCATTTTTGCGCGCATTTATTGATCTGAAATTGACCCGACAAATATTGACCTTGATCATGACAAATATGAATGAGAAATGGCTTTCTGTTATGAAGATATGATCATAAGTTGATTTTCACAAAATGGCGTCTGGATGACGTCACGATGACTTTGAGTCTTTGAAAAGTCACGCAGTTCTAAGTTAGACTAAGATCTATCATCATGTCAAGTTTCATGATAATGGCTTTATTGAGTCTTGAGATATCCTGCGAACAAATTCGAGGAAGAATAAATAAATAAAAATCTTGACGAAATCAATAGGTGATACGTTGACTTCGTTACGTATCACCTAATGATGCTTTCTTCAAATTTGCAATTTCAACTTTTGATTGAAAATTTCGACATGATCTCAACATCTGATTAAAAAACAAAGTACACCGGTTTTATAGCCCATGGTCTCAGCTATAACATACCCAAATTTGGGAGAGAAGAGAGCACAAATGAGCGAGATAGTGCTGAAAGATTGATGTGATGTAGATTCATAATGTGAACGAAATTCACCCTCCATAGACATAACACGCAAATGACGAAAATTTTGACATGTGGCCTTTAATTGAATTTTTTACTATGATGACATCATTTAAATGAAAATTGGTGTAAACTGATCTCGAAGACGATTGCCTCGGCTACAACATATTAAAATCTAGAAGAGAATCGATGAATATTAAGAGAAATACACTAAATTTTCCATAAACATAATGACGTCATAATATGCATTTTTGTATTTTTGACTTCCAAGGCCATTATGATGACGTCAAGATGTACTTAATGGCCAAATGAGATATGAAATCATACCTTCGACTCATACTCTATCTAAATATGGAAAAAAATTGGCAGTCCTTATTCATATCAATGGACTTTTTATGGGCATGTTTTTGCCCATATACGCTATGTAATACAAAAATCGCGCGTGCGGACGGTTATCTTGAACGGACGCTCATTCCGTTATTAATAGTGATAAAGAGATAAACTTGGTATCAAATTGTTCGGAAAATTATGAGGAATATTCGGTCAAAAGCTTTTGCAGAGAAATTATTTTTCGTTCGGCCGTGACGAACGAAAACGTCCAAAAATGCGTGTTTTGCGCGATTTTTATGAAATGCTTATGATGGCCTGAAACGTATGCAAAAAAAATTTAAGACGATTTTGAGCAATTTTAAATTTTACGCGCGCATTAACGCGCGCACCTACGCGTACGCGCATTTTTGCGCGCATTTATTGATCTGAAATTGACCCGACAAATATTGACCTTGATCATGACAAATATGAATGAGAAATGGCTTTCTGTTATGAAGATATGATCATAAGTTGATTTTCACAAAATGGCGTCTGGATGACGTCACGATGACTTTGAGTCTTTGAAAAGTCACGCAGTTCTAAGTTAGACTAAGATCTATCATCATGTCAAGTTTCATGATAATGGCTTTATTGAGTCTTGAGATATCCTGCGAACAAATTCGAGGAAGAATAAATAAATAAAAATCTTGACGAAATCAATAGGTGATACGTTGACTTCGTTACGTATCACCTAATGATGCTTTCTTCAAAATTTGCAATTTCAACTTTTGATTGAAAATTTCGACATGATCTCAACATCTGATTAAAAAACAAAGTACACCGGTTTTATAGCCCATGGTCTCAGCTATAACATACCCAAATTTGGGAGAGAAGAGAGCACAAATGAGCGAGATAGTGCTGAAAGATTGATGTGATGTAGATTCATAATGTGAACGAAATTCACCCTCCATAGACATAACACGCAAATGACGAAAATTTTGACATGTGGCCTTTAATTGAATTTTTTACTATGATGACATCATTTAAATGAAAATTGGTGTAAACTGATCTCGAAGACGATTGCCTCGGCTACAACATATTAAAATCTAGAAGAGAATCGATGAATATTAAGAGAAATACACTAAATTTTCCATAAACATAATGACGTCATAATATGCATTTTTGTATTTTTGACTTCCAAGGCCATTATGATGACGTCAAGATGTACTTAATGGCCAAATGAGATATGAAATCATACCTTCGACTCATACTCTATCTAAATATGGAAAAAAATTGGCAGTCCTTATTCATATCAATGGACTTTTTATGGGCATGTTTTTGCCCATATACGCTATGTAATACAAAAATCGCGCGTGCGGACGGTTATCTTGAACGGACGCTCATTCCGTTATTAATAGTGATAAAGAGATAAACTTGGTATCAAATTGTTCGGAAAATTATGAGGAATATTCGGTCAAAAGCTTTTGCAGAGAAATTATTTTTCGTTCGGCCGTGACGAACGAAAACGTCCAAAAATGCGTGTTTTGCGCGATTTTTTATGAAATGCTTATGATGGCCTGAAACGTATGCAAAAAAAATTTAAGACGATTTTGAGCAATTTTAAATTTTACGCGCGCATTAACGCGCGCACCTACGCGTACGCGCATTTTTGCGCGCATTTATTGATCTGAAATTGACCCGACAAATATTGACCTTGATCATGACAAATATGAATGAGAAATGGCTTTCTGTTATGAAGATATGATCATAAGTTGATTTTCACAAAATGGCGTCTGGATGACGTCACGATGACTTTGAGTCTTTGAAAAGTCACGCAGTTCTAAGTTAGACTAAGATCTATCATCATGTCAAGTTTCATGATAATGGCTTTATTGAGTCTTGAGATATCCTGCGAACAAATTCGAGGAAGAATAAATAAATAAAAATCTTGACGAAATCAATAGGTGATACGTTGACTTCGTTACGTATCACCTAATGATGCTTTCTTCAAAATTTGCAATTTCAACTTTTGATTGAAAATTTCGACATGATCTCAACATCTGATTAAAAAACAAAGTACACCGGTTTTATAGCCCATGGTCTCAGCTATAACATACCCAAATTTGGGAGAGAAGAGAGCACAAATGAGCGAGATAGTGCTGAAAGATTGATGTGATGTAGATTCATAATGTGAACGAAATTCACCCTCCATAGACATAACACGCAAATGACGAAAATTTTGACATGTGGCCTTTAATTGAATTTTTTACTATGATGACATCATTTAAATGAAAATTGGTGTAAACTGATCTCGAAGACGATTGCCTCGGCTACAACATATTAAAATCTAGAAGAGAATCGATGAATATTAAGAGAAATACACTAAATTTTCCATAAACATAATGACGTCATAATATGCATTTTTGTATTTTTGACTTCCAAGGCCATTATGATGACGTCAAGATGTACTTAATGGCCAAATGAGATATGAAATCATACCTTCGACTCATACTCTATCTAAATATGGAAAAAAATTGGCAGTCCTTATTCATATCAATGGACTTTTTATGGGCATGTTTTTGCCCATATACGCTATGTAATACAAAAATCGCGCGTGCGGACGGTTATCTTGAACGGACGCTCATTCCGTTATTAATAGTGATAAAGAGATAAACTTGGTATCAAATTGTTCGGAAAATTATGAGGAATATTCGGTCAAAAGCTTTTGCAGAGAAATTATTTTTCGTTCGGCCGTGACGAACGAAAACGTCCAAAAATGCGTGTTTTGCGCGATTTTTTATGAAATGCTTATGATGGCCTGAAACGTATGCAAAAAAAATTTAAGACGATTTTGAGCAATTTTAAATTTTACGCGCGCATTAACGCGCGCACCTACGCGTACGCGCATTTTTGCGCGCATTTATTGATCTGAAATTGACCCGACAAATATTGACCTTGATCATGACAAATATGAATGAGAAATGGCTTTCTGTTATGAAGATATGATCATAAGTTGATTTTCACAAAATGGCGTCTGGATGACGTCACGATGACTTTGAGTCTTTGAAAAGTCACGCAGTTCTAAGTTAGACTAAGATCTATCATCATGTCAAGTTTCATGATAATGGCTTTATTGAGTCTTGAGATATCCTGCGAACAAATTCGAGGAAGAATAAATAAATAAAAATCTTGACGAAATCAATAGGTGATACGTTGACTTCGTTACGTATCACCTAATGATGCTTTCTTCAAAATTTGCAATTTCAACTTTTGATTGAAAATTTCGACATGATCTCAACATCTGATTAAAAAACAAAGTACACCGGTTTTATAGCCCATGGTCTCAGCTATAACATACCCAAATTTGGGAGAGAAGAGAGCACAAATGAGCGAGATAGTGCTGAAAGATTGATGTGATGTAGATTCATAATGTGAACGAAATTCACCCTCCATAGACATAACACGCAAATGACGAAAATTTTGACATGTGGCCTTTAATTGAATTTTTTACTATGATGACATCATTTAAATGAAAATTGGTGTAAACTGATCTCGAAGACGATTGCCTCGGCTACAACATATTAAAATCTAGAAGAGAATCGATGAATATTAAGAGAAATACACTAAATTTTCCATAAACATAATGACGTCATAATATGCATTTTTGTATTTTTGACTTCCAAGGCCATTATGATGACGTCAAGATGTACTTAATGGCCAAATGAGATATGAAATCATACCTTCGACTCATACTCTATCTAAATATGGAAAAAAATTGGCAGTCCTTATTCATATCAATGGACTTTTTATGGGCATGTTTTTGCCCATATACGCTATGTAATACAAAAATCGCGCGTGCGGACGGTTATCTTGAACGGACGCTCATTCCGTTATTAATAGTGATAAAGAGATAAACTTGGTATCAAATTGTTCGGAAAATTATGAGGAATATTCGGTCAAAAGCTTTTGCAGAGAAATTATTTTTCGTTCGGCCGTGACGAACGAAAACGTCCAAAAATGCGTGTTTTGCGCGATTTTTTATGAAATGCTTATGATGGCCTGAAACGTATGCAAAAAAAATTTAAGACGATTTTGAGCAATTTTAAATTTTACGCGCGCATTAACGCGCGCACCTACGCGTACGCGCATTTTTGCGCGCATTTATTGATCTGAAATTGACCCGACAAATATTGACCTTGATCATGACAAATATGAATGAGAAATGGCTTTCTGTTATGAAGATATGATCATAAGTTGATTTTCACAAAATGGCGTCTGGATGACGTCACGATGACTTTGAGTCTTTGAAAAGTCACGCAGTTCTAAGTTAGACTAAGATCTATCATCATGTCAAGTTTCATGATAATGGCTTTATTGAGTCTTGAGATATCCTGCGAACAAATTCGAGGAAGAATAAATAAATAAAAATCTTGACGAAATCAATAGGTGATACGTTGACTTCGTTACGTATCACCTAATGATGCTTTCTTCAAAATTTGCAATTTCAACTTTTGATTGAAAATTTCGACATGATCTCAACATCTGATTAAAAAACAAAGTACACCGGTTTTATAGCCCATGGTCTCAGCTATAACATACCCAAATTTGGGAGAGAAGAGAGCACAAATGAGCGAGATAGTGCTGAAAGATTGATGTGATGTAGATTCATAATGTGAACGAAATTCACCCTCCATAGACATAACACGCAAATGACGAAAATTTTGACATGTGGCCTTTAATTGAATTTTTTACTATGATGACATCATTTAAATGAAAATTGGTGTAAACTGATCTCGAAGACGATTGCCTCGGCTACAACATATTAAAATCTAGAAGAGAATCGATGAATATTAAGAGAAATACACTAAATTTTCCATAAACATAATGACGTCATAATATGCATTTTTGTATTTTTGACTTCCAAGGCCATTATGATGACGTCAAGATGTACTTAATGGCCAAATGAGATATGAAATCATACCTTCGACTCATACTCTATCTAAATATGGAAAAAAATTGGCAGTCCTTATTCATATCAATGGACTTTTTATGGGCATGTTTTTGCCCATATACGCTATGTAATACAAAAATCGCGCGTGCGGACGGTTATCTTGAACGGACGCTCATTCCGTTATTAATAGTGATAAAGAGATAAACTTGGTATCAAATTGTTCGGAAAATTATGAGGAATATTCGGTCAAAAGCTTTTGCAGAGAAATTATTTTTCGTTCGGCCGTGACGAACGAAAACGTCCAAAAATGCGTGTTTTGCGCGATTTTTTATGAAATGCTTATGATGGCCTGAAACGTATGCAAAAAAAATTTAAGACGATTTTGAGCAATTTTAAATTTTACGCGCGCATTAACGCGCGCACCTACGCGTACGCGCATTTTTGCGCGCATTTATTGATCTGAAATTGACCCGACAAATATTGACCTTGATCATGACAAATATGAATGAGAAATGGCTTTCTGTTATGAAGATATGATCATAAGTTGATTTTCACAAAATGGCGTCTGGATGACGTCACGATGACTTTGAGTCTTTGAAAAGTCACGCAGTTCTAAGTTAGACTAAGATCTATCATCATGTCAAGTTTCATGATAATGGCTTTATTGAGTCTTGAGATATCCTGCGAACAAATTCGAGGAAGAATAAATAAATAAAAATCTTGACGAAATCAATAGGTGATACGTTGACTTCGTTACGTATCACCTAATGATGCTTTCTTCAAAATTTGCAATTTCAACTTTTGATTGAAAATTTCGACATGATCTCAACATCTGATTAAAAAACAAAGTACACCGGTTTTATAGCCCATGGTCTCAGCTATAACATACCCAAATTTGGGAGAGAAGAGAGCACAAATGAGCGAGATAGTGCTGAAAGATTGATGTGATGTAGATTCATAATGTGAACGAAATTCACCCTCCATAGACATAACACGCAAATGACGAAAATTTTGACATGTGGCCTTTAATTGAATTTTTTACTATGATGACATCATTTAAATGAAAATTGGTGTAAACTGATCTCGAAGACGATTGCCTCGGCTACAACATATTAAAATCTAGAAGAGAATCAATGAATATTAAGAGAAATACACTAAATTTTCCATAAACATAATGACGTCATAATATGCATTTTTGTATTTTTGACTTCCAAGGCCATTATGATGACGTCAAGATGTACTTAATGGCCAAATGAGATATGAAATCATACCTTCGACTCATACTCTATCTAAATATGGAAAAAAATTGGCAGTCCTTATTCATATCAATGGACTTTTTATGGGCATGTTTTTGCCCATATACGCTATGTAATACAAAAATCGCGCGTGCGGACGGTTATCTTGAACGGACGCTCATTCCGTTATTAATAGTGATAAAGAGATAAACTTGGTATCAAATTGTTCGGAAAATTATGAGGAATATTCGGTCAAAAGCTTTTGCAGAGAAATTATTTTTCGTTCGGCCGTGACGAACGAAAACGTCCAAAAATGCGTGTTTTGCGCGATTTTTTATGAAATGCTTATGATGGCCTGAAACGTATGCAAAAAAAATTTAAGACGATTTTGAGCAATTTTAAATTTTACGCGCGCATTAACGCGCGCACCTACGCGTACGCGCATTTTTGCGCGCATTTATTGATCTGAAATTGACCCGACAAATATTGACCTTGATCATGACAAATATGAATGAGAAATGGCTTTCTGTTATGAAGATATGATCATAAGTTGATTTTCACAAAATGGCGTCTGGATGACGTCACGATGACTTTGAGTCTTTGAAAAGTCACGCAGTTCTAAGTTAGACTAAGATCTATCATCATGTCAAGTTTCATGATAATGGCTTTATTGAGTCTTGAGATATCCTGCGAACAAATTCGAGGAAGAATAAATAAATAAAAATCTTGACGAAATCAATAGGTGATACGTTGACTTCGTTACGTATCACCTAATGATGCTTTCTTCAAAATTTGCAATTTCAACTTTTGATTGAAAATTTCGACATGATCTCAACATCTGATTAAAAAACAAAGTACACCGGTTTTATAGCCCATGGTCTCAGCTATAACATACCCAAATTTGGGAGAGAAGAGAGCACAAATGAGCGAGATAGTGCTGAAAGATTGATGTGATGTAGATTCATAATGTGAACGAAATTCACCCTCCATAGACATAACACGCAAATGACGAAAATTTTGACATGTGGCCTTTAATTGAATTTTTTACTATGATGACATCATTTAAATGAAAATTGGTGTAAACTGATCTCGAAGACGATTGCCTCGGCTACAACATATTAAAATCTAGAAGAGAATCGATGAATATTAAGAGAAATACACTAAATTTTCCATAAACATAATGACGTCATAATATGCATTTTTGTATTTTTGACTTCCAAGGCCATTATGATGACGTCAAGATGTACTTAATGGCCAAATGAGATATGAAATCATACCTTCGACTCATACTCTATCTAAATATGGAAAAAAATTGGCAGTCCTTATTCATATCAATGGACTTTTTATGGGCATGTTTTTGCCCATATACGCTATGTAATACAAAAATCGCGCGTGCGGACGGTTATCTTGAACGGACGCTCATTCCGTTATTAATAGTGATAAAGAGATAAACTTGGTATCAAATTGTTCGGAAAATTATGAGGAATATTCGGTCAAAAGCTTTTGCAGAGAAATTATTTTTCGTTCGGCCGTGACGAACGAAAACGTCCAAAAATGCGTGTTTTGCGCGATTTTTTATGAAATGCTTATGATGGCCTGAAACGTATGCAAAAAAAATTTAAGACGATTTTGAGCAATTTTAAATTTTACGCGCGCATTAACGCGCGCACCTACGCGTACGCGCATTTTTGCGCGCATTTATTGATCTGAAATTGACCCGACAAATATTGACCTTGATCATGACAAATATGAATGAGAAATGGCTTTCTGTTATGAAGATATGATCATAAGTTGATTTTCACAAAATGGCGTCTGGATGACGTCACGATGACTTTGAGTCTTTGAAAAGTCACGCAGTTCTAAGTTAGACTAAGATCTATCATCATGTCAAGTTTCATGATAATGGCTTTATTGAGTCTTGAGATATCCTGCGAACAAATTCGAGGAAGAATAAATAAATAAAAATCTTGACGAAATCAATAGGTGATACGTTGACTTCGTTACGTATCACCTAATGATGCTTTCTTCAAAATTTGCAATTTCAACTTTTGATTGAAAATTTCGACATGATCTCAACATCTGATTAAAAAACAAAGTACACCGGTTTTATAGCCCATGGTCTCAGCTATAACATACCCAAATTTGGGAGAGAAGAGAGCACAAATGAGCGAGATAGTGCTGAAAGATTGATGTGATGTAGATTCATAATGTGAACGAAATTCACCCTCCATAGACATAACACGCAAATGACGAAAATTTTGACATGTGGCCTTTAATTGAATTTTTTACTATGATGACATCATTTAAATGAAAATTGGTGTAAACTGATCTCGAAGACGATTGCCTCGGCTACAACATATTAAAATCTAGAAGAGAATCGATGAATATTAAGAGAAATACACTAAATTTTCCATAAACATAATGACGTCATAATATGCATTTTTGTATTTTTGACTTCCAAGGCCATTATGATGACGTCAAGATGTACTTAATGGCCAAATGAGATATGAAATCATACCTTCGACTCATACTCTATCTAAATATGGAAAAAAATTGGCAGTCCTTATTCATATCAATGGACTTTTTATGGGCATGTTTTTGCCCATATACGCTATGTAATACAAAAATCGCGCGTGCGGACGGTTATCTTGAACGGACGCTCATTCCGTTATTAATAGTGATAAAGAGATAAACTTGGTATCAAATTGTTCGGAAAATTATGAGGAATATTCGGTCAAAAGCTTTTGCAGAGAAATTATTTTTCGTTCGGCCGTGACGAACGAAAACGTCCAAAAATGCGTGTTTTGCGCGATTTTTTATGAAATGCTTATGATGGCCTGAAACGTATGCAAAAAAAATTTAAGACGATTTTGAGCAATTTTAAATTTTACGCGCGCATTAACGCGCGCACCTACGCGTACGCGCATTTTTGCGCGCATTTATTGATCTGAAATTGACCCGACAAATATTGACCTTGATCATGACAAATATGAATGAGAAATGGCTTTCTGTTATGAAGATATGATCATAAGTTGATTTTCACAAAATGGCGTCTGGATGACGTCACGATGACTTTGAGTCTTTGAAAAGTCACGCAGTTCTAAGTTAGACTAAGATCTATCATCATGTCAAGTTTCATGATAATGGCTTTATTGAGTCTTGAGATATCCTGCGAACAAATTCGAGGAAGAATAAATAAATAAAAATCTTGACGAAATCAATAGGTGATACGTTGACTTCGTTACGTATCACCTAATGATGCTTTCTTCAAAATTTGCAATTTCAACTTTTGATTGAAAATTTCGACATGATCTCAACATCTGATTAAAAAACAAAGTACACCGGTTTTATAGCCCATGGTCTCAGCTATAACATACCCAAATTTGGGAGAGAAGAGAGCACAAATGAGCGAGATAGTGCTGAAAGATTGATGTGATGTAGATTCATAATGTGAACGAAATTCACCCTCCATAGACATAACACGCAAATGACGAAAATTTTGACATGTGGCCTTTAATTGAATTTTTTACTATGATGACATCATTTAAATGAAAATTGGTGTAAACTGATCTCGAAGACGATTGCCTCGGCTACAACATATTAAAATCTAGAAGAGAATCGATGAATATTAAGAGAAATACACTAAATTTTCCATAAACATAATGACGTCATAATATGCATTTTTGTATTTTTGACTTCCAAGGCCATTATGATGACGTCAAGATGTACTTAATGGCCAAATGAGATATGAAATCATACCTTCGACTCATACTCTATCTAAATATGGAAAAAAATTGGCAGTCCTTATTCATATCAATGGACTTTTTATGGGCATGTTTTTGCCCATATACGCTATGTAATACAAAAATCGCGCGTGCGGACGGTTATCTTGAACGGACGCTCATTCCGTTATTAATAGTGATAAAGAGATAAACTTGGTATCAAATTGTTCGGAAAATTATGAGGAATATTCGGTCAAAAGCTTTTGCAGAGAAATTATTTTTCGTTCGGCCGTGACGAACGAAAACGTCCAAAAATGCGTGTTTTGCGCGATTTTTTATGAAATGCTTATGATGGCCTGAAACGTATGCAAAAAAAATTTAAGACGATTTTGAGCAATTTTAAATTTTACGCGCGCATTAACGCGCGCACCTACGCGTACGCGCATTTTTGCGCGCATTTATTGATCTGAAATTGACCCGACAAATATTGACCTTGATCATGACAAATATGAATGAGAAATGGCTTTCTGTTATGAAGATATGATCATAAGTTGATTTTCACAAAATGGCGTCTGGATGACGTCACGATGACTTTGAGTCTTTGAAAAGTCACGCAGTTCTAAGTTAGACTAAGATCTATCATCATGTCAAGTTTCATGATAATGGCTTTATTGAGTCTTGAGATATCCTGCGAACAAATTCGAGGAAGAATAAATAAATAAAAATCTTGACGAAATCAATAGGTGATACGTTGACTTCGTTACGTATCACCTAATGATGCTTTCTTCAAAATTTGCAATTTCAACTTTTGATTGAAAATTTCGACATGATCTCAACATCTGATTAAAAAACAAAGTACACCGGTTTTATAGCCCATGGTCTCAGCTATAACATACCCAAATTTGGGAGAGAAGAGAGCACAAATGAGCGAGATAGTGCTGAAAGATTGATGTGATGTAGATTCATAATGTGAACGAAATTCACCCTCCATAGACATAACACGCAAATGACGAAAATTTTGACATGTGGCCTTTAATTGAATTTTTTACTATGA
The DNA here is from genome assembly GCA_035222895.1 of Strongylocentrotus droebachiensis. Classification (NCBI taxonomy): domain Eukaryota; kingdom Metazoa; phylum Echinodermata; class Echinoidea; order Camarodonta; family Strongylocentrotidae; genus Strongylocentrotus; species Strongylocentrotus droebachiensis. The sequence continues at coordinate 5,243 of JAVYIG010017589.1, read as the reverse complement.
TGACATCATTTAAATGAAAATTGGTGTAAACTGATCTCGAAGACGATTGCCTCGGCTACAACATATTAAAATCTAGAAGAGAATCGATGAATATTAAGAGAAATACACTAAATTTTCCATAAACATAATGACGTCATAATATGCATTTTTGTATTTTTGACTTCCAAGGCCATTATGATGACGTCAAGATGTACTTAATGGCCAAATGAGATATGAAATCATACCTTCGACTCATACTCTATCTAAATATGGAAAAAAATTGGCAGTCCTTATTCATATCAATGGACTTTTTATGGGCATGTTTTTGCCCATATACGCTATGTAATACAAAAATCGCGCGTGCGGACGGTTATCTTGAACGGACGCTCATTCCGTTATTAATAGTGATAAAGAGATAAACTTGGTATCAAATTGTTCGGAAAATTATGAGGAATATTCGGTCAAAAGCTTTTGCAGAGAAATTATTTTTCGTTCGGCCGTGACGAACGAAAACGTCCAAAAATGCGTGTTTTGCGCGATTTTTTATGAAATGCTTATGATGGCCTGAAACGTATGCAAAAAAAATTTAAGACGATTTTGAGCAATTTTAAATTTTACGCGCGCATTAACGCGCGCACCTACGCGTACGCGCATTTTTGCGCGCATTTATTGATCTGAAATTGACCCGACAAATATTGACCTTGATCATGACAAATATGAATGAGAAATGGCTTTCTGTTATGAAGATATGATCATAAGTTGATTTTCACAAAATGGCGTCTGGATGACGTCACGATGACTTTGAGTCTTTGAAAAGTCACGCAGTTCTAAGTTAGACTAAGATCTATCATCATGTCAAGTTTCATGATAATGGCTTTATTGAGTCTTGAGATATCCTGCGAACAAATTCGAGGAAGAATAAATAAATAAAAATCTTGACGAAATCAATAGGTGATACGTTGACTTCGTTACGTATCACCTAATGATGCTTTCTTCAAAATTTGCAATTTCAACTTTTGATTGAAAATTTCGACATGATCTCAACATCTGATTAAAAAACAAAGTACACCGGTTTTATAGCCCATGGTCTCAGCTATAACATACCCAAATTTGGGAGAGAAGAGAGCACAAATGAGCGAGATAGTGCTGAAAGATTGATGTGATGTAGATTCATAATGTGAACGAAATTCACCCTCCATAGACATAACACGCAAATGACGAAAATTTTGACATGTGGCCTTTAATTGAATTTTTTACTATGATGACATCATTTAAATGAAAATTGGTGTAAACTGATCTCGAAGACGATTGCCTCGGCTACAACATATTAAAATCTAGAAGAGAATCGATGAATATTAAGAGAAATACACTAAATTTTCCATAAACATAATGACGTCATAATATGCATTTTTGTATTTTTGACTTCCAAGGCCATTATGATGACGTCAAGATGTACTTAATGGCCAAATGAGATATGAAATCATACCTTCGACTCATACTCTATCTAAATATGGAAAAAAATTGGCAGTCCTTATTCATATCAATGGACTTTTTATGGGCATGTTTTTGCCCATATACGCTATGTAATACAAAAATCGCGCGTGCGGACGGTTATCTTGAACGGACGCTCATTCCGTTATTAATAGTGATAAAGAGATAAACTTGGTATCAAATTGTTCGGAAAATTATGAGGAATATTCGGTCAAAAGCTTTTGCAGAGAAATTATTTTTCGTTCGGCCGTGACGAACGAAAACGTCCAAAAATGCGTGTTTTGCGCGATTTTTTATGAAATGCTTATGATGGCCTGAAACGTATGCAAAAAAAATTTAAGACGATTTTGAGCAATTTTAAATTTTACGCGCGCATTAACGCGCGCACCTACGCGTACGCGCATTTTTGCGCGCATTTATTGATCTGAAATTGACCCGACAAATATTGACCTTGATCATGACAAATATGAATGAGAAATGGCTTTCTGTTATGAAGATATGATCATAAGTTGATTTTCACAAAATGGCGTCTGGATGACGTCACGATGACTTTGAGTCTTTGAAAAGTCACGCAGTTCTAAGTTAGACTAAGATCTATCATCATGTCAAGTTTCATGATAATGGCTTTATTGAGTCTTGAGATATCCTGCGAACAAATTCGAGGAAGAATAAATAAATAAAAATCTTGACGAAATCAATAGGTGATACGTTGACTTCGTTACGTATCACCTAATGATGCTTTCTTCAAAATTTGCAATTTCAACTTTTGATTGAAAATTTCGACATGATCTCAACATCTGATTAAAAAACAAAGTACACCGGTTTTATAGCCCATGGTCTCAGCTATAACATACCCAAATTTGGGAGAGAAGAGAGCACAAATGAGCGAGATAGTGCTGAAAGATTGATGTGATGTAGATTCATAATGTGAACGAAATTCACCCTCCATAGACATAACACGCAAATGACGAAAATTTTGACATGTGGCCTTTAATTGAATTTTTTACTATGATGACATCATTTAAATGAAAATTGGTGTAAACTGATCTCGAAGACGATTGCCTCGGCTACAACATATTAAAATCTAGAAGAGAATCGATGAATATTAAGAGAAATACACTAAATTTTCCATAAACATAATGACGTCATAATATGCATTTTTGTATTTTTGACTTCCAAGGCCATTATGATGACGTCAAGATGTACTTAATGGCCAAATGAGATATGAAATCATACCTTCGACTCATACTCTATCTAAATATGGAAAAAAATTGGCAGTCCTTATTCATATCAATGGACTTTTTATGGGCATGTTTTTGCCCATATACGCTATGTAATACAAAAATCGCGCGTGCGGACGGTTATCTTGAACGGACGCTCATTCCGTTATTAATAGTGATAAAGAGATAAACTTGGTATCAAATTGTTCGGAAAATTATGAGGAATATTCGGTCAAAAGCTTTTGCAGAGAAATTATTTTTCGTTCGGCCGTGACGAACGAAAACGTCCAAAAATGCGTGTTTTGCGCGATTTTTTATGAAATGCTTATGATGGCCTGAAACGTATGCAAAAAAAATTTAAGACGATTTTGAGCAATTTTAAATTTTACGCGCGCATTAACGCGCGCACCTACGCGTACGCGCATTTTTGCGCGCATTTATTGATCTGAAATTGACCCGACAAATATTGACCTTGATCATGACAAATATGAATGAGAAATGGCTTTCTGTTATGAAGATATGATCATAAGTTGATTTTCACAAAATGGCGTCTGGATGACGTCACGATGACTTTGAGTCTTTGAAAAGTCACGCAGTTCTAAGTTAGACTAAGATCTATCATCATGTCAAGTTTCATGATAATGGCTTTATTGAGTCTTGAGATATCCTGCGAACAAATTCGAGGAAGAATAAATAAATAAAAATCTTGACGAAATCAATAGGTGATACGTTGACTTCGTTACGTATCACCTAATGATGCTTTCTTCAAAATTTGCAATTTCAACTTTTGATTGAAAATTTCGACATGATCTCAACATCTGATTAAAAAACAAAGTACACCGGTTTTATAGCCCATGGTCTCAGCTATAACATACCCAAATTTGGGAGAGAAGAGAGCACAAATGAGCGAGATAGTGCTGAAAGATTGATGTGATGTAGATTCATAATGTGAACGAAATTCACCCTCCATAGACATAACACGCAAATGACGAAAATTTTGACATGTGGCCTTTAATTGAATTTTTTACTATGATGACATCATTTAAATGAAAATTGGTGTAAACTGATCTCGAAGACGATTGCCTCGGCTACAACATATTAAAATCTAGAAGAGAATCGATGAATATTAAGAGAAATACACTAAATTTTCCATAAACATAATGACGTCATAATATGCATTTTTGTATTTTTGACTTCCAAGGCCATTATGATGACGTCAAGATGTACTTAATGGCCAAATGAGATATGAAATCATACCTTCGACTCATACTCTATCTAAATATGGAAAAAAATTGGCAGTCCTTATTCATATCAATGGACTTTTTATGGGCATGTTTTTGCCCATATACGCTATGTAATACAAAAATCGCGCGTGCGGACGGTTATCTTGAACGGACGCTCATTCCGTTATTAATAGTGATAAAGAGATAAACTTGGTATCAAATTGTTCGGAAAATTATGAGGAATATTCGGTCAAAAGCTTTTGCAGAGAAATTATTTTTCGTTCGGCCGTGACGAACGAAAACGTCCAAAAATGCGTGTTTTGCGCGATTTTTTATGAAATGCTTATGATGGCCTGAAACGTATGCAAAAAAAATTTAAGACGATTTTGAGCAATTTTAAATTTTACGCGCGCATTAACGCGCGCACCTACGCGTACGCGCATTTTTGCGCGCATTTATTGATCTGAAATTGACCCGACAAATATTGACCTTGATCATGACAAATATGAATGAGAAATGGCTTTCTGTTATGAAGATATGATCATAAGTTGATTTTCACAAAATGGCGTCTGGATGACGTCACGATGACTTTGAGTCTTTGAAAAGTCACGCAGTTCTAAGTTAGACTAAGATCTATCATCATGTCAAGTTTCATGATAATGGCTTTATTGAGTCTTGAGATATCCTGCGAACAAATTCGAGGAAGAATAAATAAATAAAAATCTTGACGAAATCAATAGGTGATACGTTGACTTCGTTACGTATCACCTAATGATGCTTTCTTCAAAATTTGCAATTTCAACTTTTGATTGAAAATTTCGACATGATCTCAACATCTGATTAAAAAACAAAGTACAACCGGTTTTATAGCCCATGGTCTCAGCTATAACATACCCAAATTTGGGAGAGAAGAGAGCACAAATGAGCGAGATAGTGCTGAAAGATTGATGTGATGTAGATTCATAATGTGAACGAAATTCACCCTCCATAGACATAACACGCAAATGACGAAAATTTTGACATGTGGCCTTTAATTGAATTTTTTACTATGATGACATCATTTAAATGAAAATTGGTGTAAACTGATCTCGAAGACGATTGCCTCGGCTACAACATATTAAAATCTAGAAGAGAATCGATGAATATTAAGAGAAATACACTAAATTTTCCATAAACATAATGACGTCATAATATGCATTTTTGTATTTTTGACTTCCAAGGCCATTATGATGACGTCAAGATGTACTTAATGGCCAAATGAGATATGAAATCATACCTTCGACTCATACTCTATCTAAATATGGAAAAAAATTGGCAGTCCTTATTCATA
>JAVYIG010017588.1:0-25354 GCA_035222895.1 Strongylocentrotus droebachiensis | reverse complement strand
AGTATAATGTACAATATCTTATACTGATTTTCTTTATTAAGTTTTGTTCTCATATCTTGTAAATTATCCCGCTTTAAGTGAACTCTTAAGCATGTGTTTCTTTTAATAAGTGAACCTTTTTCATTGATATGTAGCAAAAGCAGTAATATTCTGTTATTCTTTTTGTAACCTAAACATCATAAAACTCAGCAATGTCCAATATTGGTATAAAGGCGACATTTGCAGCATTCAAACACTTCAGAAAGCTCTGATGTCAATACAATTTCTGTTTTCAAAGGTTATCTTTCATGAATGCAGACACAAAATTGTGCACATGTATTTCTAGTATTAAATCACTACATTAAATGCATAATGTAGATTTATAAGAATTAGAACTATGTTAATTCAAAATGGCTAAACGTATTGAACATGTAGTTCACTTTGTTCATCTAAATGCTTTAACTATACATAATTAAGCATACCGGTAGGTCTTGAACTGATAGTTTTAAATCCCAGATAATATATATAAGAGGTACAATGATATACTGGTAGTACTTTTTGATCTACTCCATCAGTATGATAAATAGTATACTTTGTATAAATCGCTAAAGTCCTTAGAACAGGATTCAGAGTGAAAGGTTAATAGGTGCATTTTAGCATGCAATGTGAATGAATGTCATTGATGACTACATAAACTTGATATGTATATGATTATAGTATGTATATTAATGTTCAGAATAAGATGAGCTCATATCCATTCAGTGTTAACTGCTCATGTTTTCTGCTTTATGTGATCAATTTATGAGAGTGTTCAAGTGTGAACCCACATATTCAGGATTAAAGTTATTCCCAATACTTCTGAACGCACTATGTGCACAATTAATGCTGTTGCCATCTGATCCTAGTGATTAACAATGCTTGAAGTTTAATAATAATTAACGTTATTTTAGAAATAGCAATCTTACTTGCAGTGTGCACAATTAATGCTGTTTTCTTTCCATCATAAATGATTCAAAATGCTTGCACCTTACATAATCTCTCTTCAGAAAGAACCAATTTGAATGGCCATATTGTTAATAAACGAGGTAATAACACACATTACGTTTGAAACTACGTGGCTGAATGTTAAATCTTGGGTAGCTTTGGTGCACTGACAAGAGGGTTGCTCTGCTCCAGGAGTTTCCTGCCCTCCGTCTTGTAATCGTACTCGCAGTTGTGGACTTCTGCGTAGCGATGGCTGGCACAGAAGTTGTGACTGCACCTGTCAACAGGAAGGGGGGATGGGAAGAGAAGGAAAAGAGTGGCATTATTACAAACTCGAGAATGAGAAGACAATGAGTCTATGTATGGTTTTTGTATAAGCTGGGGTCACATATCAGTCAGGTAAGAAGAATTGGGAGATTGAGCCTTAAGGCTTGTTAATAGAATTTCAACTCTCTTGAATTGCAATAATTCACTCATGGGCCAGTCGTGATTAAATTAGTTCATGGCATGAAACATTCGCAAAGCTCTGGTGAAACTTGCAAACATTTTCATGCATGCAAAAGTATGATCAATTATGATCTTTAGATACCATTTTTTCCTTCAATAATGAACTATCAAAAAAATGTAAATTCTGAAGTTTGTTACCATGATTGGTACGTCCCTTGAGAAACCAATGCCAGGAATGGGAAACTAGTGGCATGAACGGCCTGCCATCTAAGTCCAACTTAAAGTCGATCTTAGTTTTTGTGAAACACTCCCCAGGCGGAAAAATTCAATAGAAATGTTCTTACCTGCATGCATAACTGGTGGCAAGGCCTGTTTTCTTGTTGCACGTGAAGCACCTCTTACTCGTCTTCTTCTTGGAGCTGAGAGCCGGCTTGGTGACAGGAGGCAGGCGATGAGCTGGAGATGTTACTACAGGGTGAACAAAGAGAAAGAAACAAAGAGTTCAATAATGGTTTGTTTGATAAGAGGTGCTGTACAAATTGGCAAGTGCGTGTGAATAAGAAGAGCTGGATATGTTACTACAGGGTGAAGGAATAAACAAAGAATATATGAATGTTTTTGCTAAAGAGAAGATACAAAAGTATAAACAAATCAGCAAATAATATTTGAGCTGGAGATATCACTAAACATTTTATAACAAAAAGAAAAGAAAAAATGATTATGCTAACAAGAAATGGCTAAATATATATGAACTAGCAATAAAACCGGCAATCTTACTACATGGTGAACAAAGGAAAATATGTTCACAAACGATTTATAATAATGTCTGCATTAAAAAGAAAGATGAGCTGGAAATGTAAAATATTGCTACTTTGATCCATTGTAAATATGTAAATCATAAATATCTCTTTAATGTTTACAGGATAAAATCTAAAAATATCAATTATATATTTGAATGTATTCTTGTAAGCTTTAGGTAATAATTATTTTAACATTGCTATGTTTTTCATGTGCTTTTATTTTAAACTGAATGTAATTCAGCTATCGGCCTACTATTTTCAGTACTTTAATAAACCATTCAATTTAATTCAATAAATAATTCTTTAAAAATATAAATATAAATTATTTGCGGAAGATACTCACATAATCTGCCTTCCTTACTGCCAGACAACCTCCCTCGTATACTGTGAGCAGACTGTATACAAACAAAAATTAAAACATTGAAAAATCATACAATGAATATTTTCATATACGGTACATGCATCATTCAATGAAATATAAAATGTAGGGGCGGTATTCTGAATCTGAACACTATATGACATTTTATGTTAAAAAGAGATATGTTAACTGTCATGACAAATTGGAATATCAGGGAATATTCACTTCGTCTGTGCTTGCTCATATGTTCCTTTAACTACACGTACATGTATATACGTCTGCTGCCAAGACTTTGTTTGTTTCTGTTTACCACACCAGGCAAAACCTCAAAGCAACTTCCTTTTTCCTTTTATCTTTATGCATTTTAAAAGCCGTGGTTCCTTTTCATCAGGTTCAAAACTAAATGGTTTATTAATGAGGTTGCGAATCCTCTTAAACAAAGCAGGATGAAACATGTTCCAGTTTCCACTTCCCACTCTTTTCTAAACCACACAATGTGAATGTGCAAAATATATTTTTCATAAAACCAATAAAACTTTTATAGTTTTCAACTCCTACATATTAACATCCTATGTGTAGCTTAATTAGAATATCCAACCAACTAAACGATCACTTGTCTATGTTTCTTATGGCATCATTATTTAGGGCAACAATATGATTTTAATTATTTTTTTGTAACTGAAACAACATGTGCCTTGCAAGCATTTGTAGTGACCTTGCATTAGCCTGCTAGAAAGGCTACCGGAACAGCCTAACCATGAAATGTGACTATAGACATGAGGATTTTAAATGTTGATGCAAAATTCTTTTTAAAATGAAAACTCCTACAGTGTTCATTAACATGTACGTATTCAAATGATAAAACGTGGTTACATAAAAAATAATTTATTTCCAGTGCCAAAACAAGAATCAGTTTGACAATATTTGTCATTGTTACTCTTCATTTTGGCTATGATTCCCAGTTGTGCAGAGTTAAAAATCGGATCCTAAAAATCTGTTTTTTTAAGGTGAGAAACAAGAAGCTAACCCCTGAATAAATATACATAGTTCCTTTTAGAGAGGTAAAACATTTCCTAATTCCTTATCGTATTTCCTCAAGGTAGAGTTAACTTACAATCAGAGTTTTCCTGGCATCTGGCGTTCTTATCCTGTCTTCACTAATAGCGTTCGTGAGTCCATTGCTGGAACTGAGGGCTTGTGATAGCGTCATGCTACCCGAAGTAACTCGAGAATGTCCGCTGCGCTTCCCTGTATGCGAGCTCTCGCGGTGTCCCGACCTCACAATATTGTTTATCTTGCCTTCCCGATTAGCTTGATTTACGAGTTGCGTCACCATGCGGGCGTCGGCAGTCTTTAGGTTCATGCGCTCCGGGCCGTGGCTGGCATCGGCCGCGACCTGGGCTGCTTCGGCAAGATTGGAGGAGGTGGTCGGCCGGAGGTCCTGGATGAAGGAACTCTGCGTGGAAGGGGGGTGCGGGTATGTGTTTGTCCGACTTCGGAAGGAGTGATGCAGATTGGCACCGGTGAGGCTCTCAAGGGCACGTTGCGATGACGACGGCGGTGGGACAGGGCTATGCCTGCTTTCCTTGCTACTACTGAGTCTCAATGTTCGGCTCTTACTTCGGCTGCTCATGCCGGCCGACATAGCCACTGGGTTTGTCGTAGCACCAATTTGCGTAATGTCTGCTGCCCTCGCTTTGGGCACAATTTCAGGTTTCGTCCGTGTCCTCATTCCTAGACCCTTAGCAGACGATCCAATGCGAGGTGTCCTGGTGCTAGGCAATTTCTCATGACTGTCACCAGTAGAAACCATAGCGCCTCCTACAGGTGGTAGTATTGTTGCTCCTACTGGTGGAAGGGGGCTGGTCTTGTTGAGGGACTTGCTTCCTTTCTTAGCTGAGAAGATTCTCCTCTGTCCCGAACTCTTGGGTCTACTACTGCTTGGTGGTCTTGCTGTCTTTGTTGTTTTCTATAAAAAATAAACAAATGCATCAAATAATGAAGCAATCGAGCAATTCATCAACACCCGAGAGCTGGAAGAGCGTTAGATCTGTGTAAGAGTATATGAGGTTTAGTCCGTCTGGCTCTCAACAGAAAACAATAGCGCAATGCATTAGTTCTTTCTGAACATATTATGTTTTCACAAATGTAATCAGTGAACATCAATGACATGTTTCCTTCAAAATTTACACAAATTAAATGTCACTTAAAATGTTACTGGTATATAATTAAAAAGTTCATCATTACTATCATAAATGTTCCTTTCAACATGAGGTTTTTAAATTGTATCATGGAAATACATTGTCCTGACTTCCTGATCGTTTTACATGAACTTTTTTCATATTTGAAGTACCGGTATCTTTCTTTATAATTTTCCATAAAATCATAGTTGATCTATAATCCAATGTTGTAAACAGAATATATAGCAGATTTCTAAAATTAATTCTCATAAAGTTGGTTTTGAAATCTCAATTTACCTTTTTGCCAACAGATAAATTTTCCATCTTGGCCCTGAGAAGTTTCATCTTTCCCATGGTGAGGTCGTTCTCCTCCGTCGGATATTCCGGCGGCGGGTTTGGGTTCTTCTTCTCCTCATCCTCTTCCTCTCCAACGTTATACACAGAAGCACCACTGTACATATAAAGAGGGAGAGAGAGAGAGAGAGAGAGAGAGAAAGAGAGAGAGAGAGAGAGATGGTGGGGGATTGAGAGAGAGAGAGAGAAATGTTATGTTTGTGGAGTAATTCATTTCAATGCATACTTCTTAATGAGACTGACTACCAATACCATGTAACATTCAAAAGGCTTATTTGTACCTAACAAGGACAACCTTCTTCATGAACATGTCAATGAGAAAATACTTGTCAAATACAATTTAATGTATATATCAGCATGTTAAATGATTCATTTTTTTCTCTTCATGTATTATGCGGAACTTCACAGTATGCACTCAATTCTGTTCATCTACATTTGAAAGCAGGAAACACCGTTGCAAGCTTCTCTAGCTTTCCTGCTTTGTAATGAATGGGGGGGGGGGGGGGGGGCGGAGGGGGAGAGAAATGCTCCTGAACAACCACTTAGAACAATAAGTTATTCAATTTGATAATGTACAGGTAAATGTATTAACAATATTACCTGTGAATGTTATACGCTATATTAATTTTGCAACATATCGATACGGTTCCGTATATTAGTTCCGTACTGTGTCAAACTCCATCATTTCTCTTCCTTGTATACTGTACATGTACATGTACATGGGATTTTCCCCTTTCTTCCCCCCCCCCTCTCACCTTCTCTCTGTCTCTCTCTGTCTCTCTCTCTCACCTTCTCTCTCTCTCTTTCTTTCTCTCATCTCCTCTCTCTCTCTCTCTCTTGGGAAAGGGGGAGAAAGGTATGTTCTAAGGACAATTACAAATATTTACTAACTCAATACAGTTTACAGGTATGCAATTCATACTACACAACATCTATGAATGTTTTATATATATCCTTGGGTTGACTCTATGCCATTTATTACAATGTAGCCAACATCAACAGTGTGTAATGAGTGATATGCAAACCTGGGAATCTATCCCACTTCAACTTTTGACGTTAAGGGTGGGTTGTGAGTCGACTTGTGAGTAATACATAGTTTCCTTTCTCTTGGTTGTGATCTTGGTCAATGAAACCAGTGAACAAAACAATGAACTGAAATCAATCTTGAAGTACATGTACATGTACACGTACATGTATGTACCTGCATGAACTGTCATATATTATCAGGGCTCGAAATTAGCGGTTGCCCGGGTGCCATTGACCACCTAAAACGCCACCGGGCAACCTAAAAGTCCCGTCTTGGCTGCCCGGCTGGCAACCAACAAAATAAATGTCAAAAAAGGAAATGATCTCAAATAGCCCCCGTAACAATTACGAGCGGCCGCTCTCTACTAGCTTTGTATTCATTGTGTGCATTTCTTGGTCGGCACGCACACGCGCGCTGAATCTCCGTCTAAAATTGTATACACAAATTCGGTCGTAAAAAACTTGATTCACCTGGCTTACCATGTCGCACGCACGTGTACGCGAAAACATGTACATTTTCGCGGTTGCGAGACGGAGCGCAGGGATCGAGTTTTTTGCGGTCGATTTTGTTTCGATAGATCATATTAGCTGAACCTAGACCATTTGCTAAAAAAGATCGCCAAACTGCAATCAATTTCCATCATGATTGCCGCTATTGTATATAGTTTTCGTGAATAGAGGTATGAAATCAAAGCTTATTTTGTGATTATTCTCGCCATGATATTCATTTTTCAAATAAGTTTTCACAAGAAAATCGGAGAAAATGATCGTGACTGACAGTTCAGTTGCACAGTGCAGTGTCACTGCAGCTGCTGTGTGAGCTGAGCTGAGCTTAGACCGAAAACTTCAGTCTCTCTAATCGTCGGTTGTTCCACTGAGACTACGTCTGGCTCCACTAGACCTCCGATTATAGAGACTGAAGTCTGGGGACCTCTTTCTGTGAGGGTACAGTGACCGAACAGAGATGAACGAAATGATCCGAGGTTTTTCACTTTTTACGTCTTCATCATATCTAATTTTGCTGCAATACTACAGCCCCCTGTATCTATATACTACCGAAAACTTAAATATATACTTTGACTTACGATAGCTTGCTTATTCAGCTCCAAAATAGATTTTTTGCAATCGAAACAGACTTCTCGTCAGTCAGCCATCTTGAATTGAGTAAAATGAATATTCATTTTAAAGTTTGCGAAAGGTCGATAGACTCCACCCCCAATGACCTATCACAGATGATATACGCGCACGCGCGCGTAAGTGAGCCCTGCATGAACGAGCCCTGACCATAGAGATCCTGTATGATAAAGACCCCCTGATCGATGTGTGTACGTTAATAATACAGCTAGTCCGTTGACCCGGAAATATATCTTGCGGGTCATAGATCACAGTTCAAGTACGGGGAAAGGTACAGCTTGACGAAAATGGGACAATTCGTATAAGTAAGTCTAAAAATTTCTTATTTATATAACATTTGAATTAAAATTATGTAGTGTAAATAGGAATACACTACTTATACCTATTTTACATCTGATTTAGAAATCAGAAAATTGGATCTAAATAAAGAAAATCGGGGGAGAAATGTCGGTAACGAAAAGCTGTTACGCTGTGGCTCTAATTTACCCCCACGGTACGAGATCTGTGGGTTGCCATCTGTATTGGGGAATGACAACAAATGTCAGTTTTATTAAAGAAATGACCCAAATCAGATGGTTATTGCTGTCTAAGCTGAGCTGAGCTAAGTTAGAGTCGAAGAGACTTGACAACACTTTGAAATTGCTATCTGTTTGCATCATTATTGCCGTGATTTCAAAGGAGTTTCGTGAATCGAGGTATGAAACCTGAGCTTAGAACTAGTAAAAGTGTTACTTATGTCTTAGTTTTTAAACGACTGTCTGATTTTCTTGTGAAAATTTTACTTTGAAAAAAATGATTATCGAAATTCAGTAGAAGATCTGAACATGGTCATGGCCAGAATAATCACAATCTATTATGTTACAGTCAAATGAATTCAAACTTAGTTTTTTAACTAGATAAATGCTTTCTTTTTGAATGGGTAATTATGACGCAGGAAGCCCGAATTAAACCTTAGCATACAAAAAAAAATCTCAACAAACTATCCTTTTATGAATTAATGAAAAAGTAGCCCCAGAAAAAAGAGCCCTCGAAATGAAAAAAAAGCTCTCGGAAGTTGAAAAAGTAGCCCCCCAAAAATGTCCCCAAAATTTGAAATGGAGCCCCTGAAATGAAAAACTTAATTTTTTCCCTGACTGTTGTACCGGGCGCTGAGTTAATTATGATTTTTTTATAGTTTTAATATTTTAATTCAAGATTTCAAGTAGCGCCCCTTATAAAAAAAAAAAGTGCCATGGTAACCATGATTTTGTTGTCCAAATTACCATCCACCATGGTTACCATAGTATCAAACGATGATAAATATAGGGTCATCAAACAATGTATTTTATTGTTTGGTACCATGATTACCATGGTTACCATGGAGGATGGTAATTTCGATGGCGCGACAATTGCGACAGACCCGATGGCAGATTTATGCATTACACAAACCCCTTTAAACATATTCACTGTGACCACCTAAACTGCCATTTGGCAACCTAAAAAACTGTATAGGATGCCCGGCTGGCAACCAAGAAAAAAAGTTAAGTGAGAGCCCTGATTATGTACCAGTAAAGTACAGGAAAGCTCATATAAGAGGTCATATACATGAACATGTACAGTCAAACCTGTTTTATCGACCACATGTCTATAAAGACCACATTTAATTTCCCTAGAATATGGTTTCTCATTGATTGAAACCTGTGCTATATAAACCTGTACATAAAAACCATCTGCCTATAAGTATAAAGACCACTTTTCATGTTTCCCTTGAGCAGTCTTAATAATTATATTACATTTCTCTGTATGATCAAATACATGTACAATGTCAGACCATTCATAACTGTGGTTTTGTTTGATACACCTGTAGTCCTGTACATTGTTTCCTTTGTAAGTTTGAAATATTTATTTTGCTGGACCCTCAACAGATTTGTATGATGAGTGCTACAGCCGTACATGTCGAATGCAATAGGATCTAGTTATTTCCATGTATGTTTGACATTAAAGAAGATTGTGTACAAAAACAATATCAGAAGTTCTAGCCTAAGATAATGTACAACATACTGTACATCTACAGGTACATGGAAACTGGGTGGTACAGGTCTATTACCAGTACGCCTATGGGAATAAAATGACTTAAAAGTCAACAGGTTAAATATGATTTTATGACTGTATTCACAATATGCATTGCAGGTCAGAATATTCACATACAAATAAGTACAAGTACATGTACATGGCTTGATGTACATGTATTAAAGGTACTATGTCCTTTTTGCAGCCAACCTCAAATTCTGTAGAACTTTGCAGGAATTATGAATATGTCATGTATGTCCTATCTGTGAAATTCAAACGTTAGCAGTGTCCTCATATTCAAATTATGCAAGGAAACCCGTTTACTTGCTAGACTTCAATGTCAGACACTATTGAGTGACTGACTGGCTTTTTTTCTTCTTTGGTAATAACATACATGTACATGAAAAGAGTTGTAAAGGGTACATGAGCATTTGTCTACATCAATAACCCACTTCTTGTGATGGCCAAGATTAAACTGATTGAATCTTTGCGAAGCATAAAACGTATGACCATTCAGTACAATTGTCTGAAAATCAAGACTATTACTTTTGGGCTCTATAGCCCTAAAGTCGATTTGACAACTAATAGTCATTATTTTCCCACTTGAAGACATTTTCAAGCCCCACCTTTTTTAGGGAAGTTCTAAATAAGTATTATCTTTCAAATGCAGTTGGAATTTAACTTTTTCATTTCTTTGGCCTGCAAATGGGACATAGTACCTTTAAAATGGAATACATATTTTGAGTTTTATGAGTTCTAATACAGTGAAACCTGTATATAAAGACCGCTCAAGCCTCAAGGAAAAATGAAAAGCAGTCTTTATAATGCAGGTGGTCTTTACATGTACTGTATGTACAGGTTCAATTAGTAAAAGGAGAAACAAGGGAAATTGAAAAGGTGGTCTTTCTATGCAGGTTATTGCTAAATCAGATTTGACTGTACTTGGCATCATACAAAACAATAAACATCTCTGGAACCCGAAATAAAAAATGAATCAACTATGCATCCTCATTTCTAATCAAAACAAACTTATAGCCTCAGGATATTGCAGGAGTGTGACTGGTGAAAACACATCTATAGAAGATGTTATTGATCTAGCACCTGTCCTTCACGACTAGATGCTTATATAATGTAATTCATACTCCCATGAGACCCAGCTCCTCCACTTGCCATTGATTTTCAAACATCCCTCGCTGGCTGTTACGTACTCCAATGATTGCATCTCAACTAACGCACGAGGGAGAGCGTTTCATAGTTTTACGGAGCTTGGATAAATTCAATACTCAACGATGCTCAACATTATTGTACTTTGTAGGCCTTTCTACATGTAGTGCCTGTCATTCAGACCAGGGAGGTGTCCCCCCCACCTACCTGGGCAGACATAACATGTATATGAATATTACATTACATTGCTTTAATTTATGAAATGTTCCCTTGAACATTTAAGGGAGACGTTTATATGTATAAGTAGAAGAAAGAAAGAAAAAATGACACCGTTTAGAATTTAAAAAGGGATGGGCCATGTGTTTGTCTTTTCACTAAATGGTTGCTATGGAAAAGCTTGCAACTCTGCAAATGAGCTAAAAATGTATACAATTATGTGGGTCAACAAACTATCCACATCAACAAGTCTACATCTAGGGATGAAAGCCCCCCCCCCCCCCCCCCCCCTCGCAAGGTGTGTAAGGTGGGAACATCTTGGAGGTGAGCCAGGTAAGGGGTCTATTGTGTACATTGGAAACCCCCTTGGTAACGAGTGTTATCCCACAGACTATTGACAAGCAGGTAAGGGTGGCTATTGTGTGAATACAATGGCCAGGGGGTCTATTAACGGTCTATAATGAGAAGCAAGTGGTCATAGGGAAGGCTCAGTCAACACAATACAGTGGTTGGAATTAGTCTATCTATCCAGACTTGCATGTGTGCCAAAACGCAATACACATGTATTGACAACACGTATCTATAATTTATGGAAGTTCCATGCGGGGAGATGGGAGCGAGATTTATCTATCCATCGTACATGTACAAGTGCAGTGTTGAATGTCTATGAAAATACAGGTACAAATGTACATGAAAATACAGGTACTGTACACAACATGTATACAATGTCCATTCATTGTCAATTCTAATTTCTACAATAACATTACCAAGAAGGCCTACATTTGCAAACAGGTACTGTACATGTACCAAGTAGACCTACATGTACAATGTGTACATATACAGTACAATGTACATGTACATACAGGCTGCAATATTGGGGATCGGACAAAAATGTATGATTCATAAGGAGCTTATAAATTTAGGTCAAACAGTTCCATTTTGGAGATATGAAATTTGTTCTAACAAATTTCTGATTAAAAATGTTATGCTAGCTTTTTGACATATTTACAAAGTGGAGGCAAAAGGGAACCTACATGTACATGTATCTAAATTCATTATTTGTTTTTGCTACATACAGTACATGTACAATCTACATACACTAAAGGTGTTAAAAGTTTGATGTTTTTATGTTCCCCATTGTGCGACAGGATCTTCTTCTGGAAATGTAAGACTACGCAGTGTACAGCTAGAATGTTTGTTTATCAATCCATTTGTAATGGGTGATCACATGCTTTGCCTTTTACAGCAATAACAAATGCTGGTATATACAATGTACACTGTACATGTACATGTAAAACACAATAAAGAGTGAAGTCCTGCTAATTGTTGTGATATCTGGGCCCCATTTCACAGAACTTGTCATCAGTGACAAATGAGAGTTTTTGTTAAAAGCTAGTGAAATCCTTGCTTCTGATTGGTTATCAGCAGATTTGTCAGTTTTTGTCATTAATTTTTGTGACTTGTCATTGAAAAAAGGCTTCGTAAAACGGGTCCCAGGTCTCCTGTTTCATAAAAATTTGTTATAAAAAACAAGTTACAATAAGTAATTTTATAAGCTACCGGTACTGAAATTATGGCAATCGATTGGCTGAGAGTAAATTTGTCATAGAAATTTAGCATTTGTTATTGATATCAAGTTATTATGAAACATGGCACTAAATAGCAAATTAACTGACACATTAATGTTTTACAAACATGTTTTTCTAGTTTTCTGTTTTCATCTTCATCTACATATTAAAGGCCAAATAACAAAAATTAAGTGTTTCTCGTCCCTGCCAGCCTCCTCTTTTTTTTCTTATTTACTATTCAGAAGAAGAAAAAAAGCACAAAAAAAAAAAAAAAAGCCTACCGGTATTCACATAGCACAACACATAGCACAATATCTGTGAATAAATAGGCATAGCCAGCTATAATTAGCATGAACAAAAAATTCAAAAAAATTGCAAAATAGTAATGCCTTGCCATTGCCACCTCCTTTTGTTTAAAACGCCTGGACGAGAAACACTGTATTTTTGATATTTGGCCTAAATTCTTTCCTTGCTACTTGTCTATTTTCCACCAACAATTGCAATAATTCTTGATTTTCTATCTGTTCTTCCCTTTCCCTGTCTTGTGCTCACAAAATTAATTTGCTTTCTCTCTCTCTTTCTCTCTGTCTGTAACCTTCCTCCTTTACTTATCATCAGTCCTCACCTTAGTGACTCAGAGAGAGGGGTCAGCGTCCCGTCTCCCCGGTCCACGACCCGGAAGAAATTGAGTTGGTCTCCTTCCCGGAAGACGAGGAGGGTGACCTGGCGGTTGCCTGGCAACTTCTCCCAAATCTCCTCCTTGTTGGCTTCCATGTATTCCGCCATCTCCCGGATAGCAGGATCTTCCATTGGAACTGTCAAAGAATCATTTTAAATAATATTTATTCGCCATACATGTATGACTGTTTACTGGTTTAAGGATGTAAGCTGGTAAGCACTATAGCTGGAATTTAACAAATAACCCTCAATGTTCAATCAAAACTGTAAAAGAATAATTACAAAAAAACATTTATTTGCTATTTAAATATACATGTACAGTGTGTAACTGTATACTGTTCACAAGCATGTACCAGTACTGTACTTACATGCACATGAACAGTCAAACCTGTCTACAGCGACCGCTCAAGCGAAACACAAAAGGTAGTTTTTGTAGACAGGTTCCTTTAGTACATGTTTCAATGAGAAATCATTTTCAAGGGGGAAAACAATGGGCTTGTTGTAGACAGGAGGTCCTTGTAGACAGGTCGTCACTAAAGCAGGTTTGACTGTACATGTAATGTACATGTACTGTACATGTACATGTATGTACAGCTACAAGTGCCATTGCTGGGATCAGACATATAACCCCAATGATCGAAATTGTTCCAATTTTAAAACGTTCCCTTCCATAAAAGTTGGTAAGGAGCACTGTAAAAGTATTTTTTCCATTGTATAGCCCATTTTTTATGGTTACTAGTTAGCATCCAAGAGTGCTTTTGAAAATCTATGAAAATGGTTTAGTTTGTACACAAAAAGCCTGAATATTGAAACTGAATTGGTAGGGCCTGAATTCAGGTCTTTGCCTTGAAAACTGCCACCTATTATTTTTTATTTCTAATGAAACTATAACTAGATGTGGTGATTAACTATTACTGACAGCAAACAAGTTTTTACTTGATGTTTTATAAATTAAACCACAAGCTACTGAAACTATAGAATTTGATTGGCTGTGAGCAAATTTGTTACAGAATGGTAGCAATTCAACAGTTGACAGTTACAACAGTGCGCATGCGCAGACATGGGTGACATTTTAACTTACGAGGAAACAAACCATTGACCTCTAGATGTCAGTGGTTTACACATAAATTATGACGGCGCCCATGCAAATATGATGTGAGCGCACAACACATGTGACGCAACACTGCCTGCGCTGTGCGCTCACATCATATTTGCATGGGCGCTATCTTAATTTACGCGTAAACCACTGACCTCTAGAGGTCAATGGTTTGTTTACTCGTATATTAAAATGGCGCCCATAACCGTAAACTGGTGTATTGTTGTCAAAGCAGACCACCATTAATACTCGGCACAAGAGACAACTTGGGCTCAGAAGAAGATCATAGCCATGTTATCCAAAAAAGCTTAAAGGGATAGTTGAGTTCTGTTTTCAGACTGCAAATGCCTTCAAAGTGCATATTTTTTGCTCTTATTCTCATCTATGACATTTCTAGTGTCCTTTTAGGACCTAAATTTACTATGAAGGCAATAATTTTAGACCCCAAATTTAGCCAATACGATCATGCGATTTCAGCTCAACTTTCAAAAAAATACGGTGACCGTTAATTAATTAATTAATTAATTAAAAATAACAATACATGGGCCGGCTGGTTGTGTGTAATATAACCAACACGAAAATGCCAACAAAAAAGTCAACATCGGCATTGGCTGAAATACGACATGAAAGGTGCTATTTCGTTTTTTCAACAGCTTTTTCTAATTATCTAATATTTGTGGTGGTACACAAGTATTAGAGATCATTATGTTTATGGATATTTCAGCCGTCTCTGAACCGATTTTGATCAAACAGATGATTTTGTCATTTAAGTTGTATGTTTTTTCACATTTGACACTCAGTTTTCATCATCTCACACAAAAAAATATTTTGTGTAGCGCCCTCTGCAACAGAACTCAACTAGCCGTTTAATCGATCACAAATATTTGATTTTGTGTTGATTTATTGCATTAAATATGTCTTGTACATGTACAACACCACGTTAAAGAATACTTGATAGGCACATGTAAGATAGTTGGGTCATTCCATCGGGTTGGGTCTTTTCAGCATTTTCATGTGTTTGAATGTTTAGAAGCTATTTTCTCAAATTTAAATGTATTTTTAGAAAATTAAAAGTATATTTTATTTAAGAGTAATGTATGACAGAATAAATAAACATGAAAACAGAAACTTGTTCATCATATTTTTTTTTTGGTGAGAGTTTAACTACCGATGTCTCAGCGATTTTAAGGGTGAAAGTTGTGACATGAAAACAAGTCATTTTCATGAACTCATTTCTGGAAAAAAATTCATCATAATGCAATGTTTCCTACTTAAAACATGTCACCTTTAATACCCCTACTATGTCTGAGAAGCTCAGGTGAAATGTGCAAAAAATCGGCAAGTTATCCCATATTGAAAAAACACAATACCGACGTTACCAACAATGTCCTAAGCACTTTTTTCGTAACGGCGGTAATCTAACATTTTACACAAATTTAGCAGGATATTTTCTCAGAAACTTTCATCTTATTAGGAAGGTACAACCCCTGATGAACATATGTTAAAAGAATGATGATTAAATCGGTCGGTAAATACAAGAAAATAATTAATTTACCACAACAATCCCCCGCGATGTCCTTCATAATTTGGTAACGTCGGTGTGAAATTACGGTGTTTGAGATCAAACCAACCCGCTAGCTTCAGTTTTTGGTGTTAAAATGACCTGCTAGTTATTCACGAACGCGCACACATGTTTTTTGATGTTGTGCGACGACCTACCCCTGAGCTGCAACCACAAACGTGACAATGTCCATATAACGTCGGGCAGCCATTTTCGCCCGTCAGCGCCCAAATTGGTACGTAATATGTATTTTAAGTTATTTTTATAGCCCGAATTATTATCATAGACAATGAAATTCCATTTTGTTTAAATGTAATTCCGTTTTAAATTGTGTTATTTATAGCTTAAAACGGTTTCAAAACCATCACGTGTGAGTGAATATTTTACTGTTGTCCCACATACTGATATATGTGTTATAACGAAACATGCAAAATCGTTGCCGGACTTTTCCCCTTAAAAAGCTAATTTCTTAGACAGAAATTGAATTTTGTTATAAGAATCCCGTAAATAAAGATATAACTGATGTTCCTATACCTCAGAATTTTTCTCACAACTGTTAAATTAATTAATATTAATTATATGATGCCATTAATTGTCATTGAAAAATGATGGCTAAGCCTAAGGAAAAACACAAGTTATTTAAAATTGTTAGGAAGTTCAATCTAAGGCCCGACATATCCAACTTTTGGGCAAAAAAGGGGGTTGGAGTTGAGATAGAGAAAAATGGAGAGAGCTAAAGGGGAGAGGGCATGCGACCCCTCCCCCCGATTCAATTAGAATTGGATACATAATGATTTTTTATTTTTTTTATTTTTTTTTAAATAATTTTTTTTAAATATTTTTTTTAAAAATAAAATCATTATTGATGTTTGCCATGTGGCTCCCACTCCCCCCTCCTACAAAGGTTAAAGGGAGGTTAAAGGGTTTTCACCACCTACCCTCCCCTCCAAAAAATAAGATATAAAACAATAATGATAAATAACAACAAACAAAAAAAATTAAGAAATTAATAATTTAACACAAATATTGAACTTAAAAGAATAATAAATAATAATAAATGAAAACCAAATACCTACTTCTATTTGGGCATGCAAAACTAGCCAAACGTGAGGATGATGCCTCCCTATCCATCTTGCAATCCTCTGTGTAGTTGTTCCATCCTTGTTACAATGTACAAGTACTCATAATTATCAACCAGAACACACATTTTGAAATGAAAAGTCACAGAAGCAATTTACAGTTTTGTTTTATTTTTATCTCATTTAATATTGTTTACTCATTTGTTTTTATTTATTTCTTTTCATGCATATTTATTAGATTGCTGCCTGAGGATTCAGCTCCGGCAGAGAGATCGATCAAGAGAGCAGGCAAAATGACAAGTCATCAAAATATTCCTGGAAACGAAGATCTTTCCAATCTAATCACTATTTTGAAGAAGTATAAAGTTAATCATTAATATCAACCAATACACCTATTGTATGAATATTTTGTTTTTTTATTTACTGGTCAATGGAAGAAAGATATTTCAGATGACATTTGATATAGATTGTCATGTTTAAATGAGTATAAGAGGTCAGTAACTCTAATATCATACGGATGTTACTCGGACATGATGTCCATGTAACATTGGTATTTCGAGGTGTTGAGGTGAATATAGACCATAAATCTTGCAGCTTTCCTTTCATTTGTGTCATCATCTCATTTAATATGTTTCATGCATCAATTAATTGGCACATTTCTTAGAATGCAGCCAAGATTTTCTATGCAAGAGAAAAGATAACCCTTTAGAAGAAAAACATGATCTGAAAATTGCTAGTTCCTCATTTGTTTCATGTTTATAAGTTGATATAATGTTGCTGTGTTCAAGTTTTGAGTATTCTAAACTATTGCTCCCATCATCTTAATGTTTTCCACACCAAAAAAAAGTGGAGTACAGACTGTAACAAAGTTTCAGGTCAGAAAATAAATGAGCAAGTAAAAAAAGATGTCCTTGTAACGTTGGTATTTTGTTGTGTCTGTTTTTTCATTTTAAATGTAAGTGTGCAAAGGAATACACACAATTCCAATGGAATCTATTGTAGGATTGGTGTTAGAAACAGGATATAACAATAAACAAATTATTCACCAACTCTGAATTTTGAACCTTCATGTCACAATTTATGACCCAACCCGATGGAATGACCCAGTTACCAATAAGTTGAATACAAATTTAAAAAGGTGAAAATTTCATTTAGAAACATGAAATTTATGGCGATTTAGAGGCCCTTTGTCACACAAGCTACAGTGTACAACACAATCTACTACACAAGTTGTGAGTAGCTGGCATTTAAACTCTTGAAACGCAACATGATGCAGATTTTGTCCCATTGTTGAGTTAGCCCCCCCCCCCTCCCCCCACCATTCAGATCTTGTTTATGAAGAACAGTATGGCCCTGATCCTGAATATTAAATAACATTGTTTATGTAACTTTACAACAAAAAACTCACTTCTTCGAGTATTGATAGGACCTCCCCTCATTGCCAAGACCAACTTCAGAGATGCCGATGGTGGAATTCTGATGGGAAAAAAAGAAAGAACTTTTTACACTTTTCTTGACATTGATTCTGCGTACGGTAGAGCTACATGTACAAAGGTTGAATCTGTTGGGACCGCATAATTAGTTCGATTATGGCAAAATTAGACTTAGTAAATGTGAATAAATTACGTTTTGCATACCGGGTAGTTTGGTTTGAAATAAGAATATGTTTGACTTGGGCCTTTTAGGGAAGATTCGACTTGTGCGACTTTCAAATCATGCAGAGTTAACTGTACATACAAACTCTTTATAAAATACATCAAAATGACTTGGACTGATGTCCTGTTACCTGATCAAACAATCAAAGTCTTACCCATAGTCCTGCAAACAATAATCATCCTCAAGCTCTACAGACCTCCAAATGAGATGTTGCTGGGAGATGGGGATACCTGCAAATAATTTACAATCAAAGACAATACAATTTATCAATTTTGTTGTTATAATACATACTGTACATACATGTACATGTGTCTTGTGTCACTAGTATATATCGTCGGCCTTATGCCAAAAGGGCCTTAACCCGATTTTGGGGGTTATTGAGTTATTAACATCATCTTGTAGATTTCATCATTCTCTTTAAAATGATGTGCTTCACTTGTTGAAATTTGATTTATTTATGAAGATAATTATGAATTTCAAAAGGGTCTTAACGCGTATCTCATCTTTTTCCTTACGCCAAAAGGGCCTTAACCTACACGGATGATCCATTTGCGTTAGGAGGGCCTTTCTGGCAAACCAAAGGTGTTGCGAACAAGAAAATTTCCTTATGCCAAAAGGGCGCTAACTATGCGCGCGTACGCGCGCATAGTTACGCGTACGATAACGGCAGGTTAAGGCCCTTTTGGCATAACGCCGCGTAGATTACGCCCCTTTTGGCATAATGTCGAATAGGTTACGGCCCTTCTGGCATAAATACGCTACATTCAAGCCTTATGCCAAAAAGGCCCTAACATGTTTTTTGCACATAGCATGTACAATTCTGAATATTTTATAACAAATTTAACACATTTCATGTAAAACTTAATAACTTAACACATTTATCGAAATTGGCTTCAAAAGCAAAAAAACGACCACAAATTTTGATTATTAGAGAGGCCAAAACCTTTAAACGCGATTATCTCGGAATGGCCAAAAGCAGTTAAGGCCCTTTTGGCATGAGGCCGACGATATTTTGCTCAAGAGCTAGGAGAGCTTTAAAGCTGTCTTTAAAATAAACAAATGAAATATAAAAATGAACATCATCACGAGAAGGTGGAGATCTGGATCGGACATGTTATTAGAAAGAATATACATCTACTGTAGATGACAGCACACGAACAGCCCTCCACTGGACACCTGGGAGGTGTTTCACAAAGATCCTAAGTTGAACTTAACTCTAAGTTGGACTTAAAAATTATGGACAGCCATTAGAGCCTTAAAATGAAATATATTAAAAAGCAGAAATTCAAGTATTTTAGACTTTTTATAAATTCTACATCCAGATCATGAAATCTCCTTGATGATAGAAAATATGAATGATTTGAATTAACATGTTATATGCCTTTTACAATAACTTTTACAAAATGTTTTCAAAGATGCTAATGGCTTTCCATAATTTTTAAGTCCAACTTAGAGTTAAGTTCTACTTAGGATCTTTGTGAAACACCCCCCAGAAGGCAAAAGAAAGAGGGGACGTCCTAAAAACACTTGGCGAAGAACTGTGGAAGGGGAGATTAAAGACCTGTACATGGGATACCATCCAAAGACTGACCCAGGATCGGAAGGAGTGGAAGACGGCATAATGGGCAGTAAGTAAGCATAATAAACAAATGATATCTTATGACCTTCTGGCTGTGGAATCTGGACAGATGATACACCACACCCCCTAATATTGGAGCTCTTCTTTGTTTGAGGGGGGGGGGGCCTTAAGACGAGTTGCGATTGATTTAAATCAATCACAACTTTTTATAAGATGGGGCCTTGATTGATTCAGAAGTTGCAACTGTGTAGATATAGAACATTCAACATTCAATCAGAGTCTAAGTTTTTATTGATTTTTTACTTTTGTATGACAAGTTAAGACATGAGAAGATAAATACCGGTAAGACGTTTCCCATTTCAAAATTAAGGCCCTGGCCTTATGCTAGGTTAAAATTATGTTCACGGCGGCCACGGCAATCACGTTGTAGCGTCTCATACCTTCGCACTTTATTGTACCCATTCATGTTCTCAGTACCGGTAATTTTCCATTACGCGACCTGGTAATGAGGATTAATGCCTTACCAAAGGGCACTAGCGCATCGCCTTGGTTTCGAACCCGGGACACCGGATTACGAGACCACTGCTCTACCAACTGAGCTATCTCCAGGCCGTGATCTTCTCTTCACACTCAAGAATCTTCTGGGCCGCATGCACCTCTTGCATATGGCACATCAACTTTTTCTCTGCTGTCTCCAGAGTGATGTCAGTCTTCCAGTGGAACGTTTTAATCAAGACGCTACGTTTCAGGCCACCGTGGACAAAACGGGTTGGACGTGAGAGAATGTGCAAACGTGGTAGGCCATAGTAAAACTAACTGATGACAGTACAATACAAAGCCTAGGGTCGGGACTAGATCTAGGCATTCGGTCTCCGATTAAAATGGAGCCGGAGGGCTTGAGCAGTATCTAAATAGATCTAGGTCTAGATCTACTGAACAATTCATATTTCATATCAATCTCAACACCTTAGATCTAGTTATAGGCCTAGATCTAGATCTAGACCTAAGTTAGATCTAGAGTCTATTAGATCTAGTAATTTAAAGTATTAGTAGTGACACAGAAACAAAAATCCATATATTTCCACCCATTCCCCATAGATTCTCTATAGGTCTAGATCTAGATCTATATTTTCCACTAATTTCAGTGAGTAACTTCGCACCTTCTAATCTCTGTATTTTGGCCTTGACAGAAATCACAGTTTCGAACGGCGACACTCGCAGCTCGAACACAGTTCCTGTCAAAGTCTCAATGAATAATTCCATAATATCAGCATATTCTGGATAATCAATGTACTCCATGGTGTCTTCCTGCAGGTTGCTCTCCATCTGGAAACAACTAAGGGTTCACCACCTTTCCTTGTAAAACTCAAATCACTTTTGATCCACCATTTCGATTCTCATCTTGGCGAAGGTAGATCTACGTAAACATGGTAAACCGGCTTGGAGTTGGAATGTTTGACTTAGCTAGTGCACTGTAGCAGTTGCTGATGTCTCCATAAAATCACGCCATTGTGCCTTTATTTGTTGGATATTTCAAAGACTTGAAGTTGAAATTGCCTCACTAACTTGTCACGCCTGATTTTTCGTGAGCTATTTGCCTACGAAGTCAGTAAAATACAATTGAATCCGATATAGTACTGCGGACTTGTTGTTTCCTTTTAGTAATTTATTTTTTCCCCATTATTTCTGCACGTACGATAATGTGCGCACGTACTTCGTACGTACGTACAATTCCAAGCAGTACGGTACGGTACAAGCGGAATCGGCACACACACACCGCTGTAACCCGGGGGGCAGGTGCACACAAACAAACTCTCTAGCTATGCTAGCGAGCCGGATTGCACAGCAAGAGTGTGGTATGCTCTGAAGTTAGCGTCTATTTTTAATGGATGAATGGACATCATTTGTAACAAAAGCAAATGATAATTTGCTAATCTTTGGCGTTTGATACCGAAAACAACATAAATATTGAGTCGCATGCTCAAAATAATATATATACGAAAAGAAAACACACCAGACACATTGAATATAAAAACAATGCATCTCTTTTTCATTGCGGTTCTTAGATGGAAAAAAAAAAAAATCGAAAAAAGAAACTGAGCGATATTTTCAGTTCCTTAGTGACGTACGTCGCCATTGGTAACGCGGGTCATGTACGTACGATGATACTACTTTTGGTATATTTATTAATTTATTTATTTATACATATTCACGGTTTCATAATTCATTGGAGTTAACATTACATGAAAAAGAATATAATATGTTAAAAATCCTTTTCAATTGTACAATACATTTGAATTGACTTCACATGAAAAAGAATATATTACCATGTTTTATCGAAGACAATTAAGTTGCAACTATTTATACGGTTTAAAGAATGAACATAATTATACAAAGGTGATGAAACAAAAGCAAATAAAGCTTCAATTATTGTTACAACACCTTTCAAATATATGATATATGACAAACAAAATTCCTAAAGGGTTGTGAACTATTTACACTTTACAAAGAACAAGAAAAAAGAAGAAATATATTGTTAAGTGTAGTAAAATGTCTTTTAGATCATAACATATAATTAGATTTATGTTTGATATAATGAGAACTGATATATAGATTTTGTTTATATGTAAGTAATATCTTACATCTGTGAAATGTAAATGCATTTGAGTGCTCTTTTAAAGGAGTTTGGTGATTTTATATTAGTTAGGTAGATAATTCCATACATCTGCACAGGGGCGTAAATCCGTACCGAGGAGTGGGGGGATGATCGGCGATAGCCATCACATACTACACGCCAGGCGCGTACGCAGGATTTTAACATTTATAAATCGGGCCGAAAATTTCGCAACGACTCAACCGACCGCTGAATAAGCGAAGGGGGGGGGGGGGGGGGTAATTAAGAGGACACTTTTTTTGGTCTCCAAAAAATCGCAACGACTCAGCCGACCGCTGAATAAGCGGGGGGGGGGGGGGGGGGGGGGGGTAAGAGGACACTTTTTTTTTTGGGGGGGGGGGGGGTCTCCAAAAACTAGCAACGACTCAGCCGACCGCTGAGTACGCATTTTTTCGGGGTCTATTCGCTATTCATAAGGACCGCTATTCATAACGTGTAAATTCCCGTACTTCCGGGTCCGCTATTCATAATGGCAAAAGAGGGTCACTATTCATAATGAAATAAGGTTCGTTAATCATAAGGACCGCTATTCATAACGTGAGATGAGGGTCGCTATTCATAATTCATATTAAGGGTCATTAATCATAAGGACCGCTATTCATAATATGAAATCAGGGTCGCTATTCATAATACGACGAGAGGGTCGCTATTCATAATACGAAATAAGGTTCATTACTTATAAGGGTCGCTATTCATAACACGGGAAGAGGGTCGCTATTCATAATAGGAAATGAGGGTCGCTATTCATAATAGGAGAAGAGGGTTGCTATTCATAATAGGAGAAGAGGGTCGCTATTCATAATAGGAGAAGAGGGTCGCTATTCATAATAGGAAATGAGGGTCGCTATTCATAATAGGAGAAGAGGGTCGCTATTCATAATAGGAAATGAGGGTCGCTATTCATAATAGGAGAAGAGGGTCGCTATTCATAATAGGAGAAGAGGGTCGCTATTCATAATAGGAGAAGAGGGTCGCTATTCATAATAGGAAATGAGGGTCGCTATTCATAATAGGAGAAGAGGGTTGCTATTCATAATAGGAGAAGAGGGTCGCTATTCATAAAAGGAGAAGAGGGTCGCTATTCATAATAGGAGAAGAGGGTCGCTATTCATAATACGAAATGAGGTTCGCTATTCATAATAGGAGAAGAGGGTTGCTATTCATAATAGGAGAAGAGGGTCGCTATTCATAATAGGAAATGAGGGTCGCTATTCATAATAGGAGAAGAGGGTTGCTATTCAGAATAGGAGAAGAGGGTCGCTATTCATAAAAGGAGAAGAGGGTCGCTATTCATAATAGGAGAAGAGGGTCGCTATTCATAATACGAAGTGAGGTTCGCTATTCATAATAGGAGAAGAGGGTCGCTATTCATATTAGGAGAAGAGGGTCGCTATTCATAATAGGAAATGAGGGTCGCTAATCATAATAGAAGAAGAGGGTCGCTATTCATAATAGGAGAAGAGGGTCGCTATTCATAATAGGAGAAGAGGGTCGCTATTCATAATAGGAGAAGAGGGTCGCTATTCATAATAGGAGAAGAGGGTCGCTTTTCTTAATAGGAAATGAGGGTCGCTATTCATAATAGGAGAAGAGGGTCGCTATTCATAATAGGAGAAGAGGGTCGCTATTCATAATAGGAGAAGAGGGTCGCTATTCATAATAGGAAATGAGGGTCGCTATTCATAATAGGAGAAGAGGGTTGCTATTCATAATAGGAGAAGAGGGTCGCTATTCATAAAAGGAGAAGAGGGTCGCTATTCATAATAGGAGAAGAGGGTCGCTATTCATAATACGAAATGAGGTTCGCTAGTCATAATAGGAGAAGAGGGTCGCTATTCATAATAGGAAATGAGGGTCGCTATTCATAATAGGAGAAGAGGGTTGCTATTCAGAATAGGAGAAGAGGGTCGCTATTCATAAAAGGAGAAGAGGGTCGCTATTCATAATAGGAGAAGAGGGTCGCTATTCATAATACGAAGTGAGGTTCGCTATTCATAATAGGAGAAGAGGGTCGCTATTCATATTAGGAGAAGAGGGTCGCTATTCATAATAGGAAATGAGGGTCGCTAATCATAATAGAAGAAGAGGGTCGCTATTCATAATAGGAGAAGAGGGTCGCTATTCATAATAGGAGAAGAGGGTCGCTATTCATAATAGGAGAAGAGGGTCGCTATTCATAATAGGAGAAGAGGGTCGCTTTTCTTAATAGGAAATGAGGGTCGCTATTCATAATAGGAGAAGAGGGTCGCTATTCATAATAGGAGAAGAGGGTCGCTATTCATAATAGGAGAAGAGGGTCGCTATTCATAATAGGAAATGAGGGTCGCTATTCATAATAGGAGAAGAGGGTTGCTATTCATAATAGGAGAAGAGGGTCGCTATTCATAAAAGGAGAAGAGGGTCGCTATTCATAATAGGAGAAGAGGGTCGCTATTCATATCATATACTCATTTCTCTTCAAATCCTCTTCTTTCTCTAATAATTTAATGAAACATCAAAGCTTCCACGTTTTGCGCGGGGAGGGGGGAAACTGAATTCAGACAAGGATTAAGAGTCGAGAATGGAACAACGAATCATCTTCTTTCTCTAATAATTGCATTAAACAATGAAAGGTAAAAGCTTACGCGCTTTGCGCAAGAGGGGGAATAGAATTCAGACAATTATTAAGAGTCGAGAACGGTACAACAAATCGTAATTTTTCTCTAATAATTAATGAAAGGTAAAAGCGAGGGGGAAAACTGAATTCAGACAAGGATTAAGAGTCGAGAATGG
>JAVYIG010017587.1:0-25356 GCA_035222895.1 Strongylocentrotus droebachiensis | reverse complement strand
TCACAAATATATTTCAATCAATGACTAAATAACAGTACAACTTGGCTCCTCTGGATTTGCCAAGATTTCTTCCATCACTTTTCTTTCATTTCTTCCACCCCTCCCCCTTCTAACTCAGACGAAAATATGCCCTATGAAATCAGTTGTATACATGGTGCTGTCATGTGACCAAGAGCTACAATGTAGGTCACAGTGAAGCTCAGTGAAAACAAAGTTTTGTTATCTGTTGCATAGAAATAAAGATCTGTGAAGGTAAACTGTTCAAGACCAATCATGAGGGGGCAGGCTTATAGTAAAGTTACAGGCCAATACATCATTGCTAGCTCTTGTAGATTTTCATAAAGAAACTGCAATGATAAATGCTAGTAAATGAAACAGCATTTTTCAATTGTTTATCCTTCTGGAATATAATGGCTGACTGATCTTTAGCAAATAGTTAGCAAAACGGATCCTAATCAAACGATTGGTTGAGAGCGTACATGTTTTGTACACGTGACCAGGCAGACCAGGCATTTATTTTGCCTGACACGTAATTTTACTAATGACTGGTCATTATTAAATAGTTGTGACCGGTCATTAGTAAAATCATGTTATAAAACATCATTTTATAAAACAAATGAAACATTATCTAATAAAACAAATAATACACATCATTTTGTTCAGGCATTACCGGTAGTCAAATTACCCAAACTCGGTACCTTGTGTGGGTAATTCTTACTAACGCATTCACTGCTGTGTATCATTTGTATAACAAAATAGTATACATCGAATGCACAAACATGAATAGCCAGTAGCCACACTGACACAACAGCCTTCTTGTTTATAATATGTCAGTAAATAATTTCAAACCCTAGTGGCTGGCATTTTGTTGCATCACTATCAATAAATGATACTAATATAACCTTCAATTCAAACTTGCTTTATCATGTAATAATTACCTAATAATGTTTAAATTAGTTGCACGACTTCCATCCTGCAAATAAGGAAATTTCCCCTAGTGAGATAACAAAAACATTAAGATTATATAAATTAAATACAGAAACAAATATATACTTGGTTTATACCCTACGTGAGTAAATAAAGTTATCGCCATAGTAAGATAATGGCGATAAATTTGGATCAAGGCCAAGATATTGCTCCATGAAATTTAGTCAACGATAATAAATATATCTATTTAAAGAAAAATGATAAGCTATCACAAATATTAAAGGTTGATAGTATAACCTCCTTCTCTTAAACACTGCAACAGTTATAAGTTTCCTGACTTTTGGACCTAAACATGGCATAAAGCTAATCTTGTATTCTTGATATCTAGGTAAAAGGTCTAATCATCCAGTAATCAAATAATTTTAATATTCAATGATAGTATTCCAAGCATATTGATAAATAATTATATTCAGAGAAGAGTATTACATGGGCAAAGGAAGATAGATGGGAGATGACAGAAAGATATGGAGAGCGAGAGAGAGAGAGAGAGAAAGAGAGAGAGAAAGAAAGTATGACACAAATGGGGGGGGGGGGGTTAAGAGAGAGAGAGAGAGAGAGAGAGAGAGAGAGAGAGAGAGAGAGAGCCAGAAACGGTGGCAAAGGGAAATTGGACGAGAAAGAGAAGGATGGGTAAAGAATGAGAGACTGTGAAAAAGAATCAAAGAGAAGAGAGAGAAAGGGAGACAGAAAAGGGTGAGAGATAGAGAAGATGTTGGCAGAAAGAGTGAGGAGTATGAAAGATGAAAAGGATCAAGAGGAGAAACAATAGGTTGATTTGAAAGAGAGAGAGAAAGAGAGAGAGAAAGAGAGAGAGAAAGAGAGAGACAGTGAGATGAGAAAAATATGAAGGCATAGATCATGTTGATATGGTTATATTCTATTATAGAGAGAGAGGGGAGGGAGGTATAAAGTGATAATATAGAGACAGGGAGAAAGAGAGCAAGTTGCACAGTAAGAAAGAGAGAGAGAGAGGGGGGGGGGGGGGTGAGAAAACACATATACACCCCCAAAAAAGATAAAAACACAACAAAATAGAAGAAAAAAGGTGACAGGGAGAGGGAGATAAAGAGACAAAGGAGAGAGGAGAAGGGGAGAAGGAGAGAGGAGAAGGGGAGAAAGAGACAAGGAGGAGAGAGGACAGAGAGAGAGAGAGAGGAGAGAGAGTGGGTGAGAGAGAGGAGAGGGGGGGGGGGGGGGAGAGAGAGAGAGCCAGGTCTGTTAGGTCGCTGACCGGCTACGATATAGGTCAAGCCTGAGCCCCGTTTCCTGGAGCAGTTCATCTATACCACTCTCAATTAACCATCTCCAGCTTCACTTTCCTCCACCATTCGTTAAGCTTCACTGATCTTATACATCCCACTCCTGACATCAATATTAACAGTATCATGTGGAAAGGAAATTACATGCAAACAAAATGTAATTCTTTTCGACTCCCCTGAAGCAGTGCTCAAATAGGCATACATCAGGTTTTTACTATTTCTTTTCTTCTTTTTTTTCCTTTCTTATGTATACAACTGTATTCTATCTTGTGCAATGAAATCAATCCAGTTTATTTCATATTATGATTAAGGCTAAATAATTAAGACTTTTGGTTTGTTGAAGTGTTTACCAATTTGAATAATCATTTCTAACGGCCTCAAATAGGCCTACACCAGGTTTTTACTATTTCTTTCCCTCTGCTTTTATTACCCTTGGTTATTCTCACTTGTGCAATAAAATCAATCCAATGTTTGTAACAAATTTAGAGCAAATTACATGAGAAAACGAACAATCAATGAATTTACTTTTGATTGGACAAGAACTAACATTGTAACCTGCACATGTACAATTGTATGGAGTGTTTAAATAACAATGTTATTCATTGGACCCTACCCATCCTTAATAAGGATAAAAGCATCTATTTAAATAAAGAATATGTAGATTTGCCATTTGCTGACATTTTATGACACCTTGTTTTGTTCCTGCCAACAGTCAGTTTTGTTTTTAATAATTAATGCTGAATCAAGTTTGTTTCAAAGTGTTTACCAATTTGAATAATCATTTCTAAAAGCAAGATTGAGGGTATGTAATTATAATTTTCCCATGAATTTCAAAAAAAATTCAAATTAATTATATGTCCCTCTATATTAGTATAAATGAGATTCATGGACAGTTGGAAACTCAGTAAAATAAATTAATGCAGAAAACAGACAAGTGTACCATATATAACATTCCCCACAAAAAGAGCCTTTCCATGTAACCGTATACAATAAAAACAGACATGACGCACACATTACTCAAAGAATCTTGTCAAGAGAGGGCGCTATGCCAATCTGAATACAGACAACATTACACCCAATTTCAATCTTTATTTCCTCCATAAAAGATCTGTTAAAAGTAAGGAAATCAACATGTACAAACCCCAAGTCTTTTCCAAATGGTTACATGTAAATGATTTCAAATTAACCATAACTATCAGACAGAAATCAAATTAAGTCCATATTAATGTATTTTATAGTTAGGATTGAATTTGGAAATAAGGACATATACATGTACATGTATTATGTATACTTGTAGACACAACACTGACAACAAAAGTCATAGAAAAGGAGGCTAAAAGGAAATTGGCAAAATCAACAACAAAACAAAACTTACAAACAAAAAATAAACATATAGAACCCTCTTTATCATATTTAGCAAATCTGACTTTCAGCAATGAATAAACACTAGACTTATCCCTCTAAAGTACATGTAACTATTTGTGCGTTTAACAACTTTTGCTACTCAGAACAAAGAACAGCATTTATGTACTGTACATATTGAAACACACTATACGAACATGATTTGCGGGATGTCGCGTTTATCAACTCCTCACGATTAAAAATGAAGGCCTTGTCTCTGCGCAGCTGCTTTGCGCCGTTTGACCCGGGAAGTAGAGAGTTGCTCTAAGGTCAACTAGAGCGCGCTTTTTTATTTTTCGAATGTCTGTATATTGCTTCCTTACAAGATTAATCTTGTCGCGGCATGCTTGCCATCCCGCGGAGGGTAGCCGGCCTTGGCAACTTAAATTGCCAGTCCAGCGAATATGGTTTATTTCATACTTTCGATTTAAGTTCCTCTTAATGTCGGGTTCTGCCCACAAGAGCAGCAAACACCCGAGTTCATCGGCGTCCCAGAAGAACCTTTTGCCTTTGAACTCGCACTGGCAGACAAAATTATATGGTAATTCAAGGTAAAGGTAAAGGTAAAGGATAATAAACAGCGATTACTTGTCGATCTTCTTGGAGTTGTTAGCATGTGCACGTGATAACAATACACTCAAATATAGTTGAAGCATTAAGACATTAATTACCAGTTATACATTTTCTCTCTTATTTTAGCTTATAAAAAGATATGTCTATTGTCATTTTATATTTTGTATATTTTGGAATATTGGAATATTTGAGCATACTTGCACTGATGTGACAGGTCCCCCCCCCCCCCCCCCCCCCCCCCCACCCTATTCAGTTCTGTTCTCCATGATAATTTCAAGTTCCTGCCTTCAATGGTAGGAAGTGTTTTTTTTCTTTTTGATTGATTTACATGTAGATTCATACACCACCATTATTCGTACACGAATCAACATTCATAATTATACCTCCAAGCCATCTAAACTACACTCACAGATCACCTCACAACACTCACAGACACAGTCACTGACTGCAACGGGAATCCCACAAAGTCACCAAAAATCTTGCTTATCTTGTTTATTGCTAGCCATTATAATGATGCAGATCATGCAGGCACTGAAAAAGTGTAGTGGTACATGTCACATGACATGTAAGAGGATGTGAGACTTATATCTTCCCTCTCAGATCCTCATTACGGTCGATAACTTCACGCAGGCACGCTGGGGGCATCCTGGCTGGGGGTATTTTATTACGCGGAATTTGTTTTTCGCATTGCCAGTGCGCTGATCAGGAACCTGATATCTGCGTACCCGCAATGCACCAAAGAAAAAAACATCAGCGAAAATGCAGACGATTCATATTTTTTAGGAATCGATTTGTCTGCGTAGATCTATCCTCGTTTAAGACAAGTGGATGATCCTCATTCATTCTAGATCTACTAGGTGCAGGGCCCCTACTGGTTCTGAACTAGCGCCCATTTTCTCTTAATTTTTTTTCCTTGATCAATCAATCACATTGAGTGATTTCAAGTTCTTAGTTCTTGGCCTGCCTATAATTAATCTTGTCGCTCAACTAAGCTAAGTGAACTAACTGATGAACGGCATCTCTCGTGTACTCTGGGCCGGCGCAAACGGGCAAATGAGCAGTGCGTTTCCGCTCAGTCAGGTATTACCGACGCACGCGCACATGCTGAAAAATGCTACAGAAACGAAGGCATAATGAACAGAAAAGAACCACTATTTTCGACACTCACACAAATAAAATGAAAATAAATCATTTAAATTAATGATATCAATATATAAATTATAATCACTGCCACGTAACTCGAGACAATTTGAGTACAAAGTCAAAGAGGATCGGTAGGAACACTAACCTGTCATGGGGGCTGCCATCTTGCATTCACTATGGTACTGGTAGTGTGAAGGTCTCCAATTTGATCGGAATAAAGTTGAAATAGAAGTTGGAATAAAAGCTCAATCACAGACTGACCCGTATACACTTTACATTTATTATCTTTTTTTCAGGAAGAGTGTAAGCACTCTCCCTGTTTTTTTCTTCTATTTTCCAACAGCTTTTTAAATATAATTTTGATGATTGTACCGAGACTCCTGATTATATCAATGCAAGTCGCATAGGGGAAATGAAGGGTGAACCGAGATTTGGAAATAGCGGGGCAGTTTATTTAGCCGCTAAAAAGTAATTTACCTTTTTAATACATTTGTTTAAATCATAAAAAAGGCCTTAACTATTTATGCTCACAAATACATTTACAGGTATGCCACGATTTTGGCTGTATGTTTAATTACCACTTCTTTCTTTTTTATAAACTTTTTTCTTTCTGCGTTCCCTCCCAATACTACTGTAAGTGGGGAAGCCTGCCATGTTAATTTGGTGATCGAGTTGCACACTTCTGTCATACGATATTATTCTTAGATTTCATTAAGACAAATATATCGGATATAGGCCCTACCTAAAAGAGGGATAGCCTACATGTGACGTTACTTATTTTGGTGACAATAGTGACAACTGACTAATCGCCATTAAACCAAAACAGAATGAGATGCAAACTCTAAAACACAAATATTTGGGGTATTTGGTTCATAGGGCCTACATGGTCTCCTTTATGGTAGGGACGGCGTCTTATATGTCAATAATAGTAAAATGATAATAGACAAATCTAGCCTTGTATTGATATTAAATATCATTATATAAATGGAGAGGCTACACAAAATAAAAAAGTTTGAAGTTACACTTTGTTCTTTTTACACATCTAAAGTTTATTTGTAATTATCACTATATATTGTTACGGTATCTAAATTTTCATTGCATTTATACTGCGAAACATGTCATCTTTAAATAATTGTTTTGATTCAAAGTGCAAATTGTTGTACTCAAAGAATGAAATGAAAATAATATCACATGAAGGCCTAAATATCACTTAGTGAAAGAAAGGGGAATATTGCATGAAAGCAGCCATTTTTTTTTGTGGAAGGAAATGATGTGAATGCCAATTTGAAGATCATGATTGTATCATTTTTTGGTGGATTAAATTGCATCATCAACCGATCTGTTTTCCACTTTTTGGAACTACTGATCCGTGTCTCTGTCAGTCTGTCTATAATTATGTTTCGCCCCCTCCCCGTCCCCTCCCTCTCTGTCCCTCACTCTGTTTCTCAGGTCTCTATGTCTGTCTCTCCCTGTCTCTCTCTCCTTCTCTCTCTCTCAATCTCTCTCTCTCTCTCTCTCTCTCTCTCTCTCTCTCTCTTAGTCGTCAGTCGTGTATGTATTTTACCTATTGCATCATTTATCTTTCTACAAACAATGACTCCCCATTCCACCACCATTTCCCCCTTCCCCTCTTCCCATTCCCCTTCCCCTCTCCCCATTCCCCTTCCCCTCCCCCTCCCTCCACCCCTTCACTCACTTTCTCGTTTCTTCCTGTCACACACCTTTTGAATTCTTTATTTCTTCACTTCTCAACCAAATGATTCAGATTTGTATTAAAATTATTATCTTTATAGATAATCTGGGCATTTACTTTCTATCCTTATGAGCACACGACCGTTAAACACTCGTATTTGGCCTTAACCGAGCTAATATTTGTTTTATCAATAGACGATTGAAGTGTCACATGAGAGGTTTGTTAAATATTGTATTCCGTCAGCTGGAGTTGTAATCAATATTCCCTTAATTCTCACAAAAATCACAGATTGTTAATTAACGGAATTTCCTCCTAATCGTGCAAGGGGGTATAGCTCAGTGGTAGAGCATTCGACTGCAGATCGAGAGGTCCCTGGTTCAAATCCGGGTGCCCCCTGATTTCAATTTTGTTTGTCAATTTGATTCTGTTCATAATTCAGAACCTTTCATAATAAATGCTTTTTGCAGACGATAGATAAATAAACTGAATTGAATTGAATTGATAGATATAAAATATCTGTTTTTGTTCCGTTTGGTTTATTTGTCTATCTTGCTACCTCCCCTTTTTATCATCATCTATTCGTGAGAGGATAAGACGATCTTAATGGCATTCCGCGATTATAAATAATTGTAATTACTATGATGACAGTCAAATGAATTATTTTTTCAAATATATTTAAAAAAACATAATACTCTTCCACATAATTGTTTTTGTTGAGTTGTTGATTATTTATAAACAATGAACAATTAACCGAGTTAATATTTGTTTTATCAATAGACGAGTGAAGTGTAACATGAGAGGTTTGTTAAATATTGTATTCCATCAGCTGGATTTGTAATCCATATTCCCTTAATTCTCACACAAATCACAGAGTGTTAATTAGCGGAATATCCTCCTAATCGTGCAAGGGGGTATAGCTCAGTGGTAGAGCATTCGACTGCAGATCGAGAGGTCCCTGGTTCAAATCCGGGTGCCCCCTGATTTCAATTTTGTGTGTCAATTTGATTCTGTCCATAATTCAGAACCTTTTATAATTTGTTTCCCATTAATATTAATAAATGCTTTTTCAGACGACAGATGAATAAACTGAATTGAATTGACTTGAGAGATATCAAAATTCCTGTTTTTGTTATGTTTGTTTATTTTTCAATCTTGCTACCTCCCCTTTCTCATCATCTATTCGTGAGAGGATTAGTGGATCTTAATAGCATTCGGCGATTATAAATAATTGTAACTACTATAATGACAGTCAAATGAATTATTATTTCAAATATATTTAAAAAACACATATACTCTTCCACATGTTTTTGTAGTTGTTGATTATATATAAACAGTGACCAATTAACCGAGTTGATATGTGTTGTTATCAGTAGACGAGTGAAGTGTAACATGAGAGGTTTGTTAAATATTGTATTCCATCAGCTGGAGTTGTAATCCATATTCCCTTAATTCTCACAAAAATCACAGATTGTTAATTAACAGAATATCAATCAAATCATGTAAGGGGGTATAGCTCAGTGGTAGAGCATTCGACTGCAGATCGAGAGGTCCCTGGTTCAAATCCGGGTGCCCCCTGATTTCAATTTTGTTTGTCAATTTGATCCTGTCCATTATGCAGAATTTAATTTTTCCATTAATAAATAAATAAATGCTTTTTGCAGACGATAGGATATATACATTATGCATCTGTTTTTGTTTTGTTTTGATTATTTTTTCAATCTTGCTGCCTCCCCTTCCCCATCATTTTCTTCACGAGAGGATTAGTGGATCTTAATAGCATTCGGTGATTGCAAATAATTGTATTACTATAATGACCGTCAAATAAAAGTATACTATTTCAAATATATTTAAAAAATATATATAATCGTCAACATCATTTTGTAGTTGTTGAGTTGTTTGATTTGTCTGTGCAATATATCTTTCCTTATTATAAGAATGCGATGTGATTGACAGCATGATTGTTAAATATTGGTATTATGATGTCTCATTCTGACATCGTGAGATTTCAAAATTAATTCACAGTTTTTTGTTAAAGTATTCATTATTGCCCGTTCTTCATAATTATGATGAAGCCACTTTGAAACTAACAGACTTCTGAGTCTGGTGTTACGTGTGGGGGTATAGCTCAGTGGTAGAGCATTCGACTGCAGATCGAGAGGTCCCTGGTTCAAATCCGGGTGCCCCCTGCAAACTTTTTTTATTACAAATAAAATAGTTACCAGCAGCAACAATTATAGTTGCAGCTGAATATGGGCTACCAGCCGTATGATTTTTCTCTGTATGATTATTTTATATGTATTTGTATCTGATTTTTTATACGGAAATAAAAACAACAACAACCCCTTGTGTTGATATTATTTTGTATCATCTTTTCTTCAAAAGAATGCACATCGTTCTTTCTTGAAGTATATAACGACTCGTCACTCTCTGTTTCTGTCTGTTTGTTTGTTTTCCGTCTGTCTGTCCGTTTCTGTCTATAAGTCTGTCTGTCTGTCTGTCTGTCTGTCTCTATCTCTCTTTTTCTCTCTCTCCCCCTCTCTCTCTCTATTTTTTCTTTATGTCCCTTTCTCTTTCTATCTTTATAAGGATGTCTTGTTCTGAGTTCTTGAAATTGCAAAATTAATTCACAAAGTATTTCATTTATTCATTATTGCCCGTTCTTTACAATTATGCTAAAGCCACTTTCAAACCAACAGACTTCTGAGTATGGTGTTACGTGTGGGGGTATAGCTCAGTGGTAGAGCATTCGACTGCAGATCGAGAGGTCCCCGGTTCAAATCCGGGTGCCCCCTGCAAACTTTTTTATTACAAATACCCCTTGTGTTGATATTTGTATCATCTTTTCTTCAAAGTAATACACATCCTTTGCTTTCTTTTTGGAAGTATTACACGGTCATGATATACGAAGCATATTCTTTGGTGAAGACACAACCCGTCGCTCTTTGTCTCTGTCTCTCTCTCCCTCTCCCCCTCTCTCTCCCTCCCTCTCTCTAATGCTCCTTCTCTTTCTCTCTTTGTCTCTCTCCCTCTATCTGTTTCTCTTTCTCTCACTTTCTCTTTCTATCTTGGGATTACACGTCTTCTCTTCCTCCTTCCTCTTCTTCTTGTTCTTCTGTTTATTGTTCTCCTTCTTTTTCTTATTTTCCTTCTTGTTCTTCTTGATGAGCTGAATGAACTTGAAATATTATTTTCAAATGATAAACACATAACAATAGGTATAAACAGTTTTACACAGTAACATAAAAGGGAAAAGAAGGAACCAAAAAATATCATGATCCTCTTCTCGTTCTTCTTGATCTTTTTGTTCCTCGTCTCACTACTACTAGTACTACTACAATAATATTTGTACTGCTGCTACTACTATTATTATTATTTATATTATTTTAATAATTATTATCGTTATTGTTATTATTATCATCATTATTATGATAATCATTACTACTACTACTTCTACTACTACTGCTACTACTTCATATAGCATTTAGATAGCAATTTCCACTATCCTTATAATCTTTCATTATCTAATCTCTTTCAAAAATGCAACAAAATGTATGGCACTTACCGTAGCTGGCGCTCTTTAAAGTAACGTTTGGATTAGCTGGGCTAGGATAGGCTTCACTGAGCTTATGTAGTTCCTCAATGCATAAAAGTGGGCGTGGGCCCTGTTTTTTGTTTACATCGAACTCATGTTTCGTCAGCTGTGTCGTTCACGCAGTACAGCCATATGTTTCTATCTACCTTCAATACTGCCGGAAAGGACTGAGTCCTATTATACTTTAGCATCGGCATGGAGGGAGTATAGCTCAGTGGTAGAGCATTCGACTGCAGATCGAGAGGTCCCTGGTTCAAATCCGGGTGCTCCCTAAAATACATTATTTTACTTTTACCACAGGATAGTGCAATAAACCCAATGTTGAGAGAGAACTATTACAGGCTTTGTAATGAATCGAAAATCAATGATATAAACATATGCAGTTAAAGAATCCTACCCCAGAATTCCCTCTCCATACTAAGTAAGAATAAGAAAGAGAGAAAGAGAAAGAGAGAGGGAGAGAGAGAAAGGGGTCGGAAGGGGTGGGGTAGATGGTGTATTTTTTTAAAATAAAGGGAAGACTAATAACTTTAATTCTGTATAAATTATATGGTGAGAAATAGGAGAAAAAAATTGAAAGAAAAAAATTTGTTTGATTCTGAAAAAGAAACTATGCTTGTTTATGTTTTTAGTTCATGAAATAACTGTATCCAGCGTGAAATATTTTTATATTATGTGGTTGTGCTATCTTTTATTCACATGCATGCACTGTCAGCATTATGAATAACGATTTATACTGTGATTTAATATGTTTGTTTATCAATTGATAAAAAGTTTTTTATAATCATGTTCAGTTCGTATATAAGCTAGACTGTGGAAAATGTTTTGCTTTTATTTTCCTTCAATAATGCAGAAAAGGACTGAGTGCTATCATACCTTGGTGTTGTTATGGTGGGGGTATAGCTCAGTGGTAGAGCATTCGACTGCAGATCGAGAGGTCCCTGGTTCAAATCCGGGTGCCCCCTAGTCAACATTATTTTAGTTTCCCCCCAGGATAATGCAATAGACCAGTTCACGGGTTAGCACATTACTGCAATGACCCCGAATATCCACAGATCTTCAAAACATGAAGAGGTACCACTTTGTACATTTTGAAATAATCGCTCCTACAGCGATGAAGGTGCTACATTAATAGCTTTTGTTTCCCCTTTTCAAAGAATACTTCCACCTGTATAATTATCATGGAGTTCACTGCTTGTGCATACATGAATAATGATTACACAACTTTCATGAACACACTAACCCTACATTCGTCTCCATAGGAGTATCGTATGTGCAAATACTATCTCTGAACTGGCTTATATAATGATAATCACTTGTAGCGATGGACTTTACATTTTGTTTCGATTTCAGTTTATTTACCTTTGTTTTGGTTTGTGATTTCTCCTGTTTCGTTCAACCCGGAACACTGCGAAAGTGGAATTTCACATCAATAACTTAATTCAATTTGGAGCGATTTATGCTTAAGCCTAATCCCCGTTAAATTAGGACTTATTGTATTTTGTAATTATTTGTATTTATATTCTGAATCATTAGACAGCTTTATTCACATGGTACAAGTACCCTTAGATTATCTGAAGCTGGGCTGGGACAGGCTTCACTGAGCTTGAGTAGTTCCTGAATGCATAAAAGTGGGCGTGGGTCTATTTTTTTGTTTACATCGAACTCATCGGCGCACTTGTTTCGTCAGTTGTGTCGTTCAAGTACAGGTGTAGTATGTTCAGCCATTTGTTTATTCCTTCAGTAGTGCAGTAAAGGACTAACTCCTATAATACCATTGTATTGGTGTATGGGAGTATAGCTCAGTGGTAGAGCATTCGACTGCAGATCGAGAGGTCCCTGGTTCAAATCCGGGTGCTCCCTTGAAAACATTATTTTAGTTTTACCACAGGATAGTGCAATAAACCCAATGTTGAAAGAGAACTGTGTAAGGCTTCGTACTGAATCGAAAATCAATGATATAAACATTATGTAGGTTATGAAGCCTGCCCCAAAGGTTCCTCTCCATACAAGATAGAATGAGAGAGAGAGAGAGAGAGAGAGAGAGAGATTGTTCATTTGCAAGTAAGAGGATATCTTGGTGTAAAATGACTTAATTTGTAAATATCATGAATATGTCGAACCTGTTTTTACACAGGAAGAGTTTTCTGAAAATAGACGAGTTCATTGATAGCACACTACACGGCCCTAAACTACCCCTACATATTATAAACAAAAAAACATGGAGATGTACCACTTGACCACTTGTTGTATTTTCAGAATAATCACAGCCAAAGTGATGAACACCTTTTGTTCGCCTTCTTGAAAATAATCCTTCCATCTTGATTAGAATGTACCGTCGGTGCATAATTTAATAATGATTACATAACTTTCATGAACACTTACCCTACATTCGTCTCCATAGCCATATAAGTTACTTATGTGCAAATACTATCTCTGAACTAGGTTATAGATACTTTATCATGATGATATTATAGCGATGGACTTGACACTTTGTTTTGATTCCAATTAATTGACCTTTGTTTTGATTTGTGATATCTCCTGTTTCGTTCTACCCGGAACACTGCGAAAGTGGAATTTTAGATCAATAACTTAATTCAATTTGGAGCGATTTATGCTTAAGCCTAATCCCCGTTAAATTACGACTTATATAGAATTGTATATTATATTTATTTGTATTTTATATTCATCAGAAAACTATATTCACACGGCACAGGTACCCTTGGATTAGCTTGGCTGGGCTAGGCTTCACTGAGCTTACGTAGTTCCTAAATGCTTAATAGTGGGCGTGGGCCTGTTTTTTTTGTTTACATTGAACTCATCGGCGCACTTGTCTCGTCAGATGTGTCGTTCAAGTACAGGTGTAGTATGTTCAGCCATTTTGTTCATTCCTTCAGTACTGCATGCAGGAAAGGACTAACTCCTATAATACCATTATATTGGTGTATGGGAGTATAGCTCAGTGGTAGAGCATTCGACTGCAGATCGAGAGGTCCCTGGTTCAAATCCGGGTGCTCCCTTGAAAAACATTATTTTAGTTTTCGCCGAGGATAGTGCAATAAACCCAATGTTTAGAGAGTACTAAGAATTTGTACTGAATCGACAAGCAATGATATAAAAATGTCTGGTAAAATAAGCTGTGCTTCTTCTGGGTCCATGAAATAATTATGTCGTATGGAATATATTTTTCATATTTTGTAATTGTGTTACATTTCAATAAAATGCATTTTGAGAATTAAAAACCCCGAATAATATTTTAATTATGTTCGTTTATCATTAAAACGTCTCTTTTTGATAAAATGTTCAGTTCGCATTAGCAAGGATTATGGATGACTATTTTCTTTCCCGCGGTACATTACAAATACTAAAAAGTAAACTAGGGGGCACCCGGTTTCGAACCGGGGACCTCTCGATCTGCAATCGAATGCTCCACCACTAAGCTATACCCCCTTTGATTGATAATGGATAGATAAATAATCCTTTTAAAAATGTCTAAATATTGCGACTTATTCTTTAGAAATTGCAGTTTGAAATTGGCTGATGCAACCTATAAGCAATTATGTGAGAAATACTGAAACAAGTCAGAACTAAACAGAACAGCGCCATCTAGCGCCTCTGCTACGTTGTCTTCCTATCGCCAGAAACACGTTTAATAGAGACTACCAAACATCACGACTCTGCTTTGGAACTGCTCAAATGTCATTAAATAACATTAGTTTAACACAACCTTTTCAAA
Source organism: Strongylocentrotus droebachiensis (assembly GCA_035222895.1). NCBI lineage: Eukaryota > Metazoa > Echinodermata > Echinoidea > Camarodonta > Strongylocentrotidae > Strongylocentrotus > Strongylocentrotus droebachiensis. The sequence goes on along the minus strand of JAVYIG010017587.1, from coordinate 10,972 downwards.
TGTTCCCCAGAATTCGCCTACAATCAAAAACTACGTAGAAAAATAAAACCGTTCGTCTATAGCTTAACTATAGTTTCGAATTTTGCAATATGGGGCGAGGAAGCCAACAGTGAAGAAATAGAAGAAAAAAAGAAGAAGAAGGCATAAATTGTATTTCCCACGGCACATATTGTCCAATTGCATTGAGAAATATAACAACGAATTATATTGTAACTATGTTCGTTTATCATAAAATTTTCTCTTTTAATAAATTTGCTCAGTTCGCATAAGCTGAGAATTATGGACAACTATATTTTCTTTCCGCGGTACAAATTGCTAAAAAGTAAACTATAGGGGGCACCCGGATTCGAACCGGGGACCTCTCGATCTGCAATCGAATGCTCTACCACTAAGCTATAACCCCTTTGATTGATAATGGATAGATAAATTGTCCTTTTAAAAGTGTCTAAATATTGCAACTTACTTTTTAGAAATTGCATTTGGAAATTGGCTGATGCAACCTGTTAGCAATAATTATGTGAGTGATACTGAAACAAGGAACAAACTAAATTGAACAGCGCCATCTAGCGTCTCTGCTACGTTGTCTTCCTATCGCCAAAGACAGCACGACTCTGCTTTGGAACCGCTCTCAATTTATCAAATAAAACACAACATTTTAACATATTTTCCTAAAATTCAACCTACAATCAAACTCACACACAAGAATAAAACTATATAGAAATTAGGCCTATAGCCTAAAGGGCAATCCAACCCTTGTAGTAATGACGACAATTTGAAATAATTAGGACCAAAAATAATGAAAGTTTGAATGAGGAAAAAAAAGGAAAGCTATGAACTTTTGAAAGGTGCCATCACTATAGGTGTGGGTTTTACAAATTGGCTCAGTCGGCAATGTTTCTCTGATGTAGTGGCGGAAAACTGTCTCATTTGTTCAAACACATAAATGAATAAAGTGCCAAAATTTTAAAAAGCGTATGACTCTGGATGGTCTTTTCTTTTTAGAGGACCTACAATGATATACTCTCCATAATTTATTTTGAGTAGTAGTAACCAAAGGATGAATGCACTTGGGAGAAACACAAAATTAGTAATATTAGTGTACACTACGAACAAGAGAGTTATCCCTCACTACGTCATAATCCACTAAAAAAGTTGCCAATTTGAGATTCGCATAGCTGTAGTGATCTATCATATTTCAAACATATTTAACTTTCTTATCATTGTCCCGATTTATTTTAGATTTTATGTTACATTTCTGCTTTCATTCAAATGAACCTATTAGGGGTGGATTGCCATTTAATGGCTTTACGCCTGATGCCTTGTGTTGTGTAAAAAGGGACCAACGCAAGGATCGACTTGCTAAAAAACCTCTCAGTTGTGATACATCAACTATTATACTAGGGGTCCACATTCTACAAGCAAAGCTTTTTACTGCCTCCCTCCAATTTCACTTGACATACAAATATACAGTAACATTGTTATTTTTATTCTTGATTTAGATTGTATGATTAGCTTTAAGTTGGAACTTCCTTGTAACTTAATTTAGATTTATTTTAACATTTTTTGAGTTATGCAAATAAAAATGACATGTACACTTGTATAATTACTTTTGTATATACTTTGCAACATTTTGTTTGTAATTTATTTATTGTACATGATTTGTGTTTTTCTTGTTGAAAAATGGAAATAAAACTTGAACTTGAACTTGGACTATGTATTTCATTGTTAGAAAAGCGTTGAAAAGAGTGCGAAAGTTATTGAAATGTTTCGGTCGAAAAAAGGAAGCAACCATGTAAAACGTTCAGTAAACACTCACTTCCGTTCAGTTCATCAATATGACACAGTCTGCAAAGATTATTCAAGTTTTGTTTTCCAATTTTGCACTTCCTTACTAAATATATTTTCTGATTTTCACATCCATCCCCGTAGATGCCCACTATAATGTTTCTTTTCTTCAGTGACATTTCTCCTTCCATTTCTCCTCCCCCTCCTTCTTCTTCTTCTTCTTCTTCTTCTTCTTCTTCTTCTTCTTCTTCTTCTTCTCCTCCACCTCCTCCTCCTCCTCCTTTTTCTTCCTTTTCTTCTTTTTCTTCTTTTACTTCTTCTTCTTCTTCTTTTTCTTCTTCTTCTTCTTCTTCTTCTTCTTCTTCTTCTCCTCCCCCTCCTACTCCTTCTTCTTCTTCTTCTTCTTCTTCTTCTTCTCCTTCTCCTTCTTCTTCTGTTTATTATTCTTCTTCTTCTTCTTCTTATTCTCCTTCTTCTTCTTCTTCTTCTTCTTATTCTTCTTCTTCTTTTTCTGTCTGTTTTGTCTCTCTGTCTCTCCATCCTTCGCCTTCTCTCTGCATTTCCATTCTTGGTCTCTCCCCCTCACTGTCTCACTCTCAGTGCCTCCTTTTGGGGTTCCCATTCTCTGCATGACTGTCGATATGCAAGTTTGTCTTTTTGTCTCTGAGTCTCTCCAATTCTCTTCCCCTCTCCCTTTCTCTTTGACTCTCTTTCATTGTACTTTCCAACCACACTCTTTCTCTCTTTCTATCGGGCTTCCCCTCTCTCTCTTTCTATCTCTCTCTCTCTCTCTCTTTCTCACACACACACACGCACACACACACACACACACACACGCACACACACACATCCTCTCTTGCTCTCTATACCCCCTCTCCACCTCCATCTCCTCCCCCTTCAATATCATGCATTGCTAATTTCATATCTGTACCAGCCTGTTTGTCTTTTAGCTTAAATGATATATTCATTATAGTCACACTAATATGTTATCGAACGTTTCAATCGATTGGATACAAATGGGGATTGGGCACTCCACGTCGATGTTCATTCAATGCCCAATATGATTTAAAAATACTCACGAATTGATCTAAGTCTACTAATAACAACCCGTCTTTCTTTTCTCTGCGCAAGATAACAATCAATCGACTTCTCAGTCCACTGAATCAGAGAGGTATATCTTTCCACAAAGCATGAATGAATGAATGAATGAAAACGGGACAGTCCCTGCCTTACCTCGATATGATTGTTCGTTGGTTGTAGAACTAATAAATGATAACAAGTGATTGTAAGCGCAATTACTTCTCAACGCATATGTGAAATGACTTTTGAGTTCACAGTGCATGGAGCTCCAATACACAGACTTGACTAATATAATATCGAAAGTTCATGTTTTTAATAGCCAAACAAGAATGACACCTTAATGGTAGTTTTCTTCTTAATGAGGGTCAAACTCGCAAAATCCTTTGATATTAATGTCATGCCATCATAATTAATAATAATAATAATAAATTGTTTCTTTTATAGCGCTATATCCAATTTACAACTGATCAAAGCGCTTTACAAAACAAATACATCAATGAATTGAAATTAGGGCGACTTTGTACCTCCTGTTTACTCCTGTGGCTCATATCATAGTTACATTGTGCTACAAGGCCTTATTAAGTAGGGGCCAAGTTCACATGACTTTTGCAGTCGTTGAATACGCATGATAGAGTACTGTTGTATTATAACCCGTACCCCATCCCCACCCCATCCAGCCCTGTAATGAACAAGGAGAAGCTGGCATTAACTAAGAAGGCTCGGTGGTAGAGCAGTGGTCTCGTAATCGGCAGGTCCCCGGTTCGAAACCAAGTCGATGCGCTAGTGCCCTTTGGTAAGGCATTGATTCTACCAAGTCCATCGGAGAGGGCGTAAAGCCTTTGGTCTACTGTTTGCTTAACTTGCTGGGGGGGGGGGGGGGTGACCATTTAATATAATAATTATGACATATTCACAGTACATGTATATTACAGTCAAACCTGTCTTAGTGGCCACCTGTCTATGACAGCCACCTATCTATAGTGGTCACATTATATTGCTCACCCCTTTAGAAGGAAATGCGCGTTGAAGAAACCTGTCTACAAAGACCATCTTTCTTCAGTGGCCACTTTCTGTATTTCTCTCTGGTGGCCTTTTTAATAGGCAGGTTTAACCGTATATCCACTACACATGGGTAATGTCAATGACTAAAATAGATTTAAAGCACGGAAAATGTAAAAAGATATTCAGGTTGCAAAGTACATCATCATGAATAAGTTACAAAGGGCGTCGAACTTTCTAGCGAGTTCATTGTGTCTGAAGTTACTTTCCATTTTCAAGGGAAAAAGGAAAGATAAAACAAAACCGTGACGTAATATTTTCCGGAAAATAACGAGAAAAAAAAAGTATTTTTAGCAAGCAAAAAATCAAAACGATACTAGCGATTAAAAAGTGCAAAGATAAAACCGAAGTATAGTCCAGGTAATGTGTTGGTGAGGTGGGGGTGGGAGGGGGGGGGGGGGGGGTGCTCGGAAATATCTTTTATAATGCCGTCGAAGTATATGGGAGTGACAGAGAACAACAAGTATAATGATAGAGAGATAGAAGGAAAGATGAGACGGTAGTAAGGGGTGAGGAAAATAGTAAGAGGGGTAGAGATAAACGTTAGTGAGAGAAGGGGGACGTGAGAGAGAGAGAGAGAGAGAGAGAGAGATAAGATGGGAGAGGGAGGGATAGAGAGAGAGATAGAGAGAGAGAGAGAGAGAGAGAGAGAGAAAATAATAGACCAATGATAAAAATGACGAAGCTAAATTCCAGGGTATAGTTCGGTCGGAACATATAAAAATGGAACACAATTATACCTCCCACGACATGCAAAGCCCAATCTCAATGCGGTTAGGCTAACCAAAAAAAATGGAGGACTTTGCCCTCTAAATAATGTCGAGATATCTCTTCTGTGTATCAAGTTATGATCCGATAATAGACGACAGTCGAGCTAACACAGTCATTTGCGGTAATGTATTCGTATAATTCTGAGATTCGTTTCTTTGTTTGTCATGTTTCGGACGAAATATCTCGTTGGCGCACCTCGGGGGGAACACCTCTATGCTCAGACTGGCGCGTGCTGTCAAAAGTTGAAATTGGAAAGGCAACTTCGACCAGAATGTTTTTGTCTGGAAGTTGATGTCTTCTGTAGTAATGACAGGTGACCGTTGTTGCCTACCTGTAAACTTGATTGTGTAATCGTTGGTATATAGGCGTCTGGATCAACTTGGGTTTTTTATCGGAAGTTGTTGATTGCATCCATTGACCGGACCTGGTACGCTTGTCGGAAGTAAAGCCATGTACTTTAGTGGATATTGTGTGATTAAATAAACGTTTAACGATAATGACAGGATAAGAACCGGACAGAGGTGACGTGGGAATCAAAGTGTCAATTGTTTTATTTCATTTAGGGGATTTTCAGAAGCACAGCTTTATGGTGGATATGGCTCAAGAGGAAAATACATGCACGTGCTCAACACGCTTAGTGGTAGGATATTCGAGAATTGTAGGCTTATATAGCGCACACCGTGGTTGGTTGATACAGGCCCACAGAATGCTCTTGGTTAACGAGAAGAGCCACATATCTTGCGAGGTCTTCTGATCACTGAAATTGTGCCATGCACATACTGGCCATGCACCAACATTATGAATCACTTGCAAATCAATTAAGTGCTGCCCGTACATCAGAAATAAACCTATACACCATTCCATGCCAGGAGTCTGTCATGCTGGTTGTACATTTGCTATAAAATCTCATCATAGTTGCATGAAGCAGCTAGATTTGTGCAGAGACTAAGTCCTAAGACCTTACAATGAATGAGTGTGACATCAGGATGAAGCCTCCATTAGATACCTACCAGCATCCCTTCAAGTCTTCGGCCAGGAGATTGCCAGACATAGCAGAGATTCCCAGTCAGGGTCAACATGACCAATGCGTCCCCTGCAGATGCCACGGGTTCACCGGACACTGTCCGAGGGATCATCAGGACTCGGAGCGCACATCTTCAAGCGCGTCAAGAGCAGCCAACAGAACTTCACTGATATCTCTAAGCCACTATCACATCAGTAAGACCCACACCAGGACACATTCTAGAGGAGCAGCGAAATTTTTCTTGACATTCATTGTTGTTGGTGTTTTTGTTGTGGTCATGTCATCCATGGCTTACACGGTGGCTTCATTGGGTCACACCCAAGCACATCTCCTGGAAAGGGTGACATTATTAGAACACAGACTGGCCGAAATTGACGAGGTTTGTGAGTGTGGGAGGGGGGCAACTAAAGGGGAACGTGGACAGAAAAACCTCAGTAATGGGGAAAGACGGAGTAATAAGTTTGCTTTTATTATGACACGAGGTCATGCAAAACTCTTAGAAGGAGAAACAGAGCCGAAGCCGGTTAAAGACCTGAATCCACTGCATGAACTGAAAGAGGTTCTTGATACAGTTACACCTGAGGTAAGATCACTGCTCTAAATTATGATTAGAAGAGTATGCCATATATTGATGACAGGGCTTAGTTGGGAGAATCGCGGCTCTTCAGAATTTGATTATAAAGTATTTTACCAATTATCAAATAGGCCTAGAGTCTAGTCGTATTAAAGAGAAGGTTGAGTTCTGGGAAGAGGTGAAAAACAATTTGTGAGCGTTATCATTGTTATTATGCAAGTGTGGAAGTATATCAGATACAAAAATGTTCCCTGAAAAGCATGGCTCTTCAAATGCCTTAATACAATAATAGCCTATTCTAAATATGGCATGGAACAGTATACAAATCGGGAAGGATTTTTATGCCACATGTTCGTGTAGTCCCATATACATATTTCTGTGTACGGTGCTTGTAACTTTACCAAGACTGGGCCAAATTTCTCATCAGTCTGATGATTCCAGAACCTTGCAGTACACACAAAAACGTATATGCTAGATGATCAACCTATTCTGATGGATTCTACACCGTTTCTTTAACAATGCAATCGCATGACCAGAACTCAACTTTATCTTTAAGAATTGGTGTGTGAATGAAATTGTAGAACGAAATAACTTTCACAATTTGTACTTCGCAGCCCAAAAAAGAAGCAAATGATAATGTATCATTTATGTTTTTATTATACATGTAATGATTATTAAAGGAAACCTAAACCCAAAGAATAAGTGTAGGTATTCTGAAAAATGAAATGTATTCCTGCCCTTTGATGTACAATATTCCTTACGAAAATGTACAAGATATATATAAATGAAGATATTCTTCGCATGATGTGATGCCTTTCAGCATAACATGGGCGCAGCCATTTTCTTGAAATTGTGATGTACCTGTTGAAGTTGTACATGTATCATGCACCAAGCTTTAGTTGGAAATAATTTTTATTTCAATAATGAAACCTTTACTTTTCGATGAACAAAAATAATAACTGAGATGATAGAAATTATATTAGGTGAACCATAAATAACAGGGGCACAATAAGTAACAAAATTAATTTATAAATACTACACTATAGCAGTTGACAAATCCATTTCATTTATGAGAAATCTTCACCCCGGAAGAGCACTAACTTATTTATGCAATTTGCGTTCTGGCAATTGTAGTACAAAGGATAATAGCAGGTGAATGAAATGCTTCATCACAACACACGTCTGGGAAAGAAGCATCCATAAATTTGAATACATACTTGATAAACGACTTCGCATAGTACGTCACATTATCAAGAAAATGGCGATGCCCATGTCGTGCTGAGAAACTGTACTTTATTTTTGCTTTATACCTCTATCATACACTTTGGTGGAGAATCTTGTAGATTTATGGGTAATAACATAATAAATCTATCATAATAAGTAAAGTTATTACTTGGGGTTTGGTTTCCTTTAAGTCATTATTACTTACAAGGTTTTGATAACGGACACTATATTAAAGATAAACTCCAGTACTGGTAAAAAAAAAAAAAAAAATTCTCACAGAATCAAACGAAACTTACACTGAATGTTCAAGATTACAAATAAATGACACGTGCCAAACAATTTTGGAAGAAAATGTATACTGGCTGAGTAATGAGCATAGAAAGACAAGGAAATCAAGGTAGTACTCGCATCCCCGACACCATGTGTGTTGTCCCATATATAGCTTTCTATGTGAGTGCTTGTTACTTTACCAAGACTCGGTCAAATTTATTATGATTTTGATGATTCCAGTACACACAAAAACGTATATGCTAGATGATCAACCTATTCTGATGGATTCTACACCGTTTCTTTAACAATGCAATCGCATGACCAGAACTCAACTTTATCTTTAAGTATTGGTGGGGGAATGAAATTGTAGAACGAAATTACTTTCACTATTTGTACTTCCCAAAAAGAAGCAAATAATAATGTATCATTTATGTTTTATTATACATGTAATGATTATTAAGTCATTATAATACAAGGTTTTGATAACGGACATAATTATATTAAGCTATTTCAATCATGCATGTAAAACAGATTTCGTAGTCCATGCAATTATCGACCTCATCACCCCGTTACATTAAAAGCATAGCTTAGACGTTGCTATTCAAGTCGACAAAGCGTAGGCACAATTTTCATTAGACGGGACGAAAATAACTAAAGAATACCTACTTAGATCCATTTGGCACTATGTAAATAGTTATGAAAACCATGAAAAGGTATTTCACGATGTTCACCGGATAAACAAATATAAATGAGAAAATTTGCATATTACGAGGGCGTTGAATGATGACAAATGTTTTCGTTAAATCAATATGTATTAGCATGCTTAGTGGGAGATTTTCAAATATGGATGTTATAGGGGTACTATTAGAGACAAATGCTGACATGTAGTCACTGCAATCGTATTTTTTTTATAAAGTATTAGGTACGTTACCATAGTTATTGACCTGCTAATAAAAAAGAAGAAAAGACAAAAACCTTCATTTATTAGTCAATTAATTTACCCTTAATTTTAAATATGGATTTTATAGGTATATTAGAGACAAATGCTGAAATTGTATCACTGCAATCGTATTTGTTCATAAAGATTAAGGTACATTTATACCATAATTATTAACCTGCTGATTAACAGTAGTAAACCAAAAGATTTAATGAGTATTTAATAACTTTACAATCATTTAAGATTCATCCAAAAGTCCTGATCAGACTCGGGGAGGCGAGGAGCACCTCGGCACCACCGCAAACACGAGACCCTGCGAGCACCAACCCCGCATCATTAGATGACACACGCGCACCCCCGAAAGGGATGCCTAGCATATCACTACCCAGCGAGAGAACGGGCAGGTTTAAAAGAGGCAGTAGAAAAAGGGGGAAATCCCGTGATACAACAGCGGAGGAGACACCAAGGGCAAGAGCTGCCGCGCGACCAGGAGATTCGGGTATGACGTCATCGGTCTTTCTAGTTTTTTCCTTAATACCAATTTTTATTCTTAGTCTTTATTAATTGTTCGATGTTAATAATTATAATTAATGTATCTAAACAATTAAAGAATACATTAGTTAATGACATTTCCAGTAATTCAAGTTTGACGTATTTTTTGACTTGCATCGATTGTCATTGTGACTCGAAAAGTCGTACATGCATTGGCGATATGTTGCTGTTTGTCTGTCTGGCTGTCTGTATGTCTGTCTATATCTCTATGTCTCTCCTCCGCTGCATGTCTGTCTGTCTGTCTCTCCTTCTCACCCTCGTGCCCCTCCCACTTTGTCTGTATGTGTGTCAGTCTGTCTGTCTCTATCTCTATGTCTCTCCTCCGCTGCATGTCTGTCTGTCTGTCTCTCCTTCTCACCCTCGTGCCCCTCCCACTTTGTCTTATGTGTGTCAGTATGTCTGTCTCTATCTCTATGTCTCTCCTCCGCTGCATATCTGTCTGTCTCTCCTTCTCACCCTCGTGCCCCTCCCACTTTGTCTGTATGTGTGTCAGTCTGTCTGTCTCTATCTCTATGTCTCTCCTCCGCTGCATGTCTATCTGTCTGTCTCTCCTTCTCACCCTCGTGCCCCTCCCACTTTGTCTGTATGTGTGTCAGTCTGTCTGTCTCTATCTCTATGTCTCTCCTCCGCTGCATGTCTGTCTGTCTGTCTCTCCTTCTCACCCTCGTGCCCCTCCCACTTTGTCTGTATGTGTGTCAGTCTGTCTGTCTCTATCTCTATGTCTCTCATTCCCTTCTCTCTCCTTCACTGCCTGTATGTTTGTCTGTTTCTTTCTTCTTCAGATAATATTTTCAAATTGTAATTATAATTATACCCTTATCTCTGTAGTCTATAGAATACAGTTATATATAAGTTCTTATTCATTAATTTATATAAACATCTCTCTATATATTTAATCTTGTTATTCTAATTTCAGAAAGTAATTCTACCGAGATAAAAGGCGTCCATTTCCAAGCCAATCTCAATCGCACTACCACAATCGGCGTAGGTGAGGGTACGAATTGTTTTATTTGCTTCAGAAGGAGTTCTGCATGCAATTATAATCTAAACTTATCGTCCATAAACACATTATTCATGAATAAGAATTAAATCATGTATGAATGCTGTATGGAAGCTGTATGAAATTTGATTAGTACAAAGTGTAAGTTATGACAGGATAGGGAAATTCATGTAGCTAGATAGAGAGATAGATATGTGGATACGTTGATAGATAGATAGATGGATAGATAGGTAGACAGAAAGACAGACAGTCAGACAGATACATAAATACATAAATACATAGAAAGACATATTGATAGATAGATAGATATATCATGCTTGGCATTATTTGTAATGGTAACAACTGGTGCGAAAATATAAAGAAATGATCTCGGTCAAGGGATTATTTTTCATACAGTATGTGCACCATCTCCATTCCCTTTGGAGCATTTGTTATCTGGCCTTACCCAAGCATGAATTTTTTCTTTTAAAACTCGTAAGGGCTTTCATAAGATTGAGGTTAGAGTTACGATAAGTTAAGTATAGGTTAATGACTTAGCAGAGTGTTGTTCCTGAGTTAAAAGAAGAGCTTTATTTTGTTTTCATCGTCGTGCAATCCCCAAAATGACATTTTAGTTGAAACTGTTTCCGCCGTTCATCTCATTTAACGAAATAAGACGACGTCATGCTTTTTGACAATCTTGCATTGTATCCCTTC
>JAVYIG010017586.1:0-25357 GCA_035222895.1 Strongylocentrotus droebachiensis | reverse complement strand
CAATTACCAATTTAAGGATCGCAGTGATTTGCTACATTCAAACTGCCCTTACTCAGGAACGCAAAATCACATTGCACTGGAAAGAGGCTCAAAATACTCAGTGTATTTTTCTCTAATTATGTTGCTAAACGCTCAGCTTTCTGGAATGTGGAGATACTGCCAAAAAGGTGACACTGCATGTACCTCTATGGGTTAAACCTGCAAAAGGCTTTATCACAACAGAATCACAGTAGGATCACTAAACCATATCTATTGAATTCAGCCCTTGCAGGTTAGGTATATAGAAGAAGAATTGTGACTTATTGTTTTCTAAAAATATGGGAAACTAAAAAAAAAATCATAAGTACCTTATTTCTTATTTTCTTATTTCTCATTTTCATTACTTTTTTACCCTGGAAGATTTTTCTGGAACCTTTTTATAAAATTCAGTTATTTTTTGGTCTGGAGTTCATTTTTAAAGAGTTCTTTCAAACGTCTGATTTATTCCAGCTGCCGGGGAGGGGGGGGGGGGGGTGGTTAAATGTTGTGTACTGGGGCTATTTTTCCCCTGTTCACTGCAAATTAAATTCTTAAAACTATGCCCATCCATGTGTAAAAAGCTGTCACAAAATATAGATTTGGTCTAAATATTTGCATTAAAGTAAAAACACTTGATACACATGCATTGATTTTCCAAATAATTGAGCTAACAAAAATACCTAATTTTTGAAAAGGGTTTCCCCCTTTGATGGACTAATACAAAGCTTAAATTTGTTTGTAATTTAACAAAAAACATCCATGGAACAAGATAGACTGGGTTTTTCAAATAAACCAGATGATGTCTCAAAATACTCAAAGCGGTGAAGATCCAGTGAGGATATTAACAGCTTGTTACCAATCTTCCATAAATTGCATGTATCATTTAAACCCCAAGTATAGTTTATTTATTTATTTGTTTTATTTTAGTAGGGTTGCCTAATCAGTGATCAAGGCACTGTTTTTCACTGGGGCCCTACAACAAAAAATACACATACATGAAAAATACAAAGGTAAAGTATACATACATAAAATAGTAACATTAGGCTGCAAAATTAAATTAAACTAATGATCAGCATTTTGGGAATTAACTTTAACAGAATACCAAAAATGTTTAACAAATTGTGAGATGGTTTGTGAATTCTTAACAAAATTGGGTAAACTGTTCCACATAACAGAACTAGAATGAACATAACTTGATCTTCCAATTTCAGTTTTTACCGGTAAGAGTTTAACAGAATTATTTCTTGAAGAACGTGTATTATGAGAATGAATATTAGATAACTTAGAGAACAAATTACATATATATTGTGGAGCTAGGTCATTAACAGCCTGAAAAACCATCTTACATTGGTGAAATTTCCATTGGTCGAAAATGGAGACCCACTTTAGTCTATTCAAAACTTGTGAGGTTGGGGTGCACGTTGGTACACCCAAAACCAAACGACACATTCTTTTATGTTGTTTTATAAGTATACTTTTTACATTTAAATGACAATTTGACCACGCGTTGGAACAATACTCAAATAATGGCAATATCAAAGCATATGCTAACAATTTCAAACCGACGAACGGTAAGTATTTTTTTTGATCTACCTAGTAAAGCTATCCTTTTGTACAGTTTTGGTTGCAAAGAAACTTGTTTATCAAATTTTGACTCAAAGGCCAGTTAAATTTAAGATAGCATGATGAAAGATATTGCGTTAAAAAACCTTGTGGAACAATCTCCCATCCAAAGTCATAAATTGCTGCAATGTCAATTCCTTCAATTCTGATCTTGAAAAAAGGCATGATCTACTAAATTTAAATATGCTACATGACCCAGATGAGGCTTTCTCTCATGTACAGCAGTGACACTCCTGCGCATGCACCATCAATCACTAGTGTGCTCAAAGAATAAATTAGAGGAACACATTTAAGAAGTTACAAAGGGGCAAATATTGTTTAACATGTACTTTATGCCCAACAAAGGCCAAAATCAATGAAGGACTTTAAAAAAAAAAAATTCCGGGGGGAGAGGGGGGGGGGGGGGTGTACAGACGCTTAACAAAAATAAAGTGTGAATTTGTACTTTTCATCTCTCAAAATACCAAAAAAAAATATTAAGTTAAAAATGGAAGTAGACTTATCCCCACAAATATCTGCTACCAGACAAACAGACAAAAGATGACAAACCCCATAGTATAATAGGACCCTTATGGTGTATGATAAAAATGAAGACCAAAGGAATGAGTTATTTGCACTGGGGATTTCAGTGATCTGTTAGCAGTTTAATGGTTCAAAATAAATACAATGAAATAGCATATGGAATCACTCACCATATTATTTTGGAATATCAGTACATGCAGGGAGAAAATCCCGATACCATATGCGTGGTGATGATAAGAAATAGATGAACAGTGATACAACAGCAACAAGAATACCAGAAGTTACAAGCAAAATATCACAAAAAATACAATCAATACCACAATCAACATGGAGAGGATGAACAGAATATACAACTGAACATCAACTCGAAGAGATGGAGAACACAGGGAGGTGCGAGATGGTGAAGACATATGAAACATAGAACAGGTATGAGAAGAGGGTGGGGAAGGAGGAGAATGAAGGGGAATATTAAATGATAAAGAATCTGATGTAGATGGAGATGATGCAGATAACGAAGAAGTAGAAAAAGAAGCCAAGGATTCTGAAGGAGAAGATGGTGGAGATGGAGGAAAAACAACAAGGGAAAGATTAAATGACAAGGAATCTGATGTAGATGGAGATGATGCAGATAACGAAGAAGTAGAAAAAGAAGCCAAGGATTCTGAAGGAGAAGATGGTGGAGATGGAGAAAAACAACAAGGGAAAGATTAAATGACAAGGAATCTGATGTAGATGGAGGTGATAGAGATAAAGATGAAGAAAAAGAGGATTCTGGAGTGGGTGGAGGTGCTGGAATATTTGACCAGGAGTCCAGATGGGAAGTCTATTGGGAGAAAAGCAGGTAGAAGCCACAATCAAAATGAAAAAGCCATAGATCTGATTGGATATACAGCCCTCAAAAAAGTTTGTGGAATGATTACTGATCTATGAATGGTAAAACTTGTATTATTGGAATGCTTCATTATTGTTCGTTACAATCATGGACTGCACAGTAGACCTTAATATATACATGTATCTAGCAAAATCCATTGTTTTCTAACAAAAAAGTCTGGTCTTTTCTCCTTTTGGTTATCGTTGTTGTTTCCTTGTATTCATGCCATGATTACTTCATTAATGTTTTAAATGAATGATTTGTGATGTTGACGGGACATGTTCCCATTATGTGCATACATGTATGAGTTATCTAAAACATAAAGAATGACATATTACTGCATTATTTAGGGTTTGAAGTGGAAAGTTTTTTTAAAAGTAAATTTAAAACTATACCAATATCTCAAACTTGTCCAAAACACAAGACCGTTTTAATGACGGAGTTCATCATTTTTCCGCACACATTCAGTCCATTTTGCAAATAAATATACACAATGTGTGGACTTTCCTGCATCAGCATCAACATCATTCAAACTCGGTCCATCCTATGCAATTGCCAACAAAGTCCCTCAAACCAAGAAAAAAATTGAAACTTTTGTCAGAAAACAATATTTAGCATTTTAATTTTTACATTCCCTATATTATATATCTAGGGGTTCTGCATAATCCGTGATTCCACAATCAGAACAGATGGCATATCATTATCAAAAGGAAATGAATCTTTCCATATATACCACTAAACAGTTTCCGGAACAAAAAAGATATCCCCTCAAAGTCGAGTTACGGAACTTTTTGGAGGGGTTCAAAATGAACCCTCTCTATGTAAACAAAATCTGATGAAAAATATATTAACAATACGTGTGTAGAACTTAATTAGCAATAGCAGATGATATCATGCAGCAAAATTAATGCCTAGATCTAAATAATTGTTCTTTAATTCATACTTTTAGGTGTACAATTTCTTTACCCGGAATGGCTGAAATACTTCTATAGAGAAGTATTTTTTTTTTTTTTTGTTCTTGTTTTTGTTGTTTTGTTGTCTTTATTTTGTATATTATGTCACTGGGTGTCATTGGGTGTCCGGACGGGTTGGGTATCCGGACAAAACGGCAATTTCAAGAAATTTGGAAGCAAGATTTCATAATTTGTTTGAATGTAATGTAAGACAATATTATATATCACAAATGCTCATAATTATTTTTGTTATTTGATCCATAGTTTTTGTGAAATTCAAAGGCAGAAGGAGGCGATTTTATTTGTGTTAAGTCTCCGGACACCGCACCCCCATCTAGACCCTATACATGTACATAAAAAAGACTCTAGTTTTCATTATCAATATAATTTGATTTGATTTCAATGGGGGGGGGGGGCAACGCACCCCAGCCCTCCCCCAAATGTTCCGCCGCCACTGTTTAATACATTTCTCATGCAAATATTCATAAAAATCTTTGAATTTTTGCATGGCTCAACATTTCCCATGCATGGTCAGTACACCTCAAGGCTCCACACTTTGTTAATGCATACTAGGCCTAGGTCTACATTCATACACATTGCAAACTATAAGTTCAGTGCACTAGTACATCTCCACACCAGAGTCCCCAGAAAAAGATGTGTGAATCAGAAATAGGTCTAACTTTACTCACCTTAGCCCCAAATAACATCTGGCCTCGAGCCTTCCCAAACACTGAATTCAATGAACTGGTTTAATTTCTCCAAATCAACCAGACGATCAACAAATATAAAAAAGACCTGTCCCCATCTTCTAGTTCTGATTAAATGATTGAAGTGAAAACTAAAGATTAAAATAAAATTATAATTAAATAAACTGGCCGTAATTATCACCCCTTTTGGTCCATAAAGTGATACCCCAAACTTTTTTAAAAATAATTTTCGAAGCAGTGGAGTCTCCTTTGAGAACTGCATGTGGGTTAAGTCTTTGGTCAGCATAATAGACGAGCACCAGCAGCACGTTTGTTTTATTCCCTCCTTCACAGATAAATTAGTCAAGCCTCAGTCCTTCACGTTTATGGCACGAAAATACATGTAAGTTTAATAGGCCTAGACCTATGCCATGTGCGTGCAAACAAACAGAATGGATATCACATAGGCATACGGTAGGCTAGTAGCACATTGAAACAATACTAAATTTCTTACCTTTGCCATCGGCATCGTTCCAGGGCCAAATCGTGAAATAAGCCACCGTTCTAGTCTAGTCCGCGGCCGCGCGCACGATCAGTCATCGACGACACGGTCGAGTCTCGCGCTTCTAATACAACGCGCCAGCTAGCTGCGCTGCATTTTTGCAAGCTCGCGCGCGCTAGCTCACAACGATCGATCCCGAGGATCTGTGTGTCCGCAGGGGGCGCTCTTAACATTTCAAGACACACACGACGATATACCAACGGGAGTGTTAAGTGTGTCGATTCTTTTCTTTTCGAACATCCGAGGACAGGCCTTATTTAAGGTCAGATGCGTCCTCGGACGTAGAATATCCTTTTGCACGTCTATTACTCCCGAGGACAGCATGTTACGTCCTCGGAAGTAAATTTCGTCCTCGGACAAAAGGTGTGTTTTCTTGCAGTTGGTCTCGGACGATCGATAATGCGCACGCACGCGCGCGCACACTCACACACACACACACGCACACGTATAGGTAGCCTTTTCTCGTAGTTGAAAATTAATTGAGAAAACAGACCTATAATCTGATCTTATATCTCCTTTTTCCTGGTTACTCAGTGTCAAACGTTAATTTCATTTTGTAATCATACTGGTCATAACCTGTTTCATTTGTCTAATTCTTGAACGAGGTCAAGTTTGATAAAATGCCAGAAATGTTATCGTCATCGTTCCACAGCCAGACATTCTACCATCTATTTTCCACGTTCAGCTTTTTATCGCTCTAATATTCTTATTTGTAATCGTTTCTATGCCCTTGATTGAGCATATAGAATGTACAACTATCCGGTGTTTGATTCATCCCTTTCTACATTCCATTCCGCTTATAACGACATTTCTTTTCTTCTCGAAATGAAAGAGTTTATTACTTTGGCTAGTTGGAAAGAGAAAATACGACAGGAAGCCTCTTTTACTTCGTGACTCCTATTTTGTTGCAAAACTGAATAACAGAGAGATTATGATTTATGGATTTTACACATGCACAATGGTACCCACTTCAGTTTTCGAAGCGGTGCCAAAAAAGGGGAATCCCCCCGAATATTAACTCTTAGAATACCAGGCAGAATAATGTATGTGTTTTACGTGCATGGTCTGTATTAAAACAGCTTTAATGGCACAGTATGGGTTATCAGGACAAAATTGTGCCTGAAACCAAATCCAATCATGCAAAAATCTCAATTGATCTACAATAGATTTGAAAGGTGTTTTGCACTCCTTCCAAACAATGAACATATTTTCTTTTCATGATGGGATCATAGAAAATAAAGTACGGTCACCCTGTATTGATTGCAACATACATCGCCTAAGCGGGCAATATAAATCAAGTCTACAAGGCTGAAGCTGAATATATCGGGATTTGGCAAAAGGAAAAACAAGTCTGTTCTTCTGTAAAGGTCAAAATTAAAAATCCCTTGCAAAATTCCTTATTTACTACAGAACTTAACAGTAATGATGAGCACCAGTTTTTCCCAATGGAATGCATGTAACCGATCTGACCATTGAAGTAAAAAGCTGGCTAAGGCAATAGTTTGCACAGGAACAAAACTTGTCCATGACTTTACGAACGTGTTTATTATATTTCATGTATTGTATGTGGTCATATTTTTTAATCGAGGCAATGCCGTGATTACATCAATGTCATCTGGTATGAAAATTAAGTAACCGAAATGAATTATGCTGCTCCATAGCCGCAAGAAGCCTGGGTGCAGATATCTAATTAATAGGGACTTTTAGATTTGCACGACGAGAACGTGGACCGCCACGTATGACATCCTTTTAAGGTAATGTGACGTCCTTTAAAGGCACTGCCGGGCACGGCCCAGTGCCTTAACACAATGTTACACGCGGCAGTCCACGCTCTCGTCGTGTAAATCTAAAAGTCCCTAATATGATAGAATACACATGTTCAGTCAATTAAGGAACATCTTTTTCCACAATGTAATCTATTTAATGGTGCCTCCCTAACGTCGTAGAAAAATATACAATGGCACCTAAAAGGGAATTGTTTAATGGGTCCGACTATTCCGTGACCCATATATAAAAAAGAAATGCTTTTTAAGAGATTTTGCTGTAGCTAGGCTTCTTCCAACTAAATACAAAACTGATTAAACCGTTCCTCCTAAAGGGGTGAAAGGGGGGGGGGAGGGGGTTGATCCCTACTTGGAATTAAGTTTCATACAATTATGTTTCTTTTCTTGCTGTCTCCATTCGATGTTTAATTATGCATCGTGGCAAATATTGATAAATATTGACAAACTCATGTGTACCTAAATCCAATGAAGCAGGTTAACATTCTCAGAATAGCGTCAAGGCGACTAGGCCTACCCGGTAGACGTGGTTGGGACTAGGAATTACCGTGATCGCCATAATCATTAAAATGCTGTACACTCCATCGATGTCGTTACCATTTACATTACCATACTTCCTGCCATAATAAGCGTTAATATTTGCCTTGATCATGAGTAATTCAATTATCAAATGATAGAAATCAGCGTCCACCATGTATAGTAATCATTTTAATTATGTTGTAGTGAGATAGGCCTCATTAGAGGGCGCATGCATGCTTTATATTTATAGAAATGTTGATGACTGCTGATTGATGATGCAAAAGAAGAAAAAAATAGAAATTGAAAAGCCTCACCCTGCAATAGGAATGACAGATAATTTTTATTACGTTGAATATCTTCATTACGATTTAGTTCACTGAACAGGACTTTGGAACTGATTGAAAACGACAAATATGACAATTGCTTATTGCGATTATGAATTTGAAGAAAGTCAACCCAGTGGGTTAGGCGGCAGGTTATAATCAACACTGTTATACAATAGCAAAGTACATCAGTTTAGTGTACACTTAGGCTCTTAACGGGCGACACGCAACCGGATTATCTGCTACAAAAGATTTAGATTATTAATCGTAATATTTCCATTTCAAAGTCGAGTGTAATGGGAGAAGTAGATCATTACAAGGAACTTTGCTAGATGAGAATGTCTGGCGAGCCGGTGCTTCTTCAAGTATGGAGGACATTAATCAACAGCTTCATGAGGCAGCATTGAGGGGTAAAATCAAAAGCGTCAAAACACTGCTTAAAAAGGATTCTTACATAAACCACACAGACCAAGATGGAAACACACCCTTACACACGGCTGTTCTGTATGGCCAGGAGAACGTCAGCAAGTATCTCATTAAACATGGAGCAGAGGTGAATAAGGTAAATAATGAAGGTGGGACTGCATTACAAACTCCTGCTCAGGAGGGTCATCTTGATGTCACCAAATATCTCATCGGTCAAGGAGCTGCTGAGGTAAACCAGGGAGATAATAAAGGCGGGTGTGCATTACACAGTGCTACTGGGGGAGGTCACCTTGAAGTCACCAAATATCTCATCGGTCAAGGAGCTGAGGTGAATAAGGGAGATAACGAAGATTCTACTGCATTACAAAGTGCTGCTGAGAAAGGTCACCTTGATGTCACCAAATATCTCATCGATCAAGGAGCTGAGGTGAATAAGGGAGACAATGAAGGTTGGACTGCTTTACACAGTGCTGCTCAGGAAGGTCACCATGGGGTCACCAAATATCTCATCAGTCAAGGAGCGGAGGTGAATAAGGGAGACAATGACGGTAATACTGCATTACACATTGCTGCTCAGGAAGGTCATCTTGATGTCACCATCTATCTCATTAAACATGAAGCGGAGGTGAATAAGGTAGATAATGAAGGCTGGAGTGCATTACACAGTGCTACTGGGAAAGGTCACCTTGATGTCACCAAATATCTCATCGGTCAAGGAGCTGAGGTGAGAAAGGGAGACAATGAAGGTTGGACTGCATTACACATTGTTGCTCATGAAGGTCACCTTGATGTCATCAAATATCTCATCAGTCAAGGAGCTGAGGTGAATAAGGGAGACAATGAAGGTCGGACTGCAATTCACATTGCTGCTCAGAATGATCATCTTGATGTCACCAAATATCTCATCGGTCAAGGAGCTGAGGTGAATAAAGAAGATAATGAAGGTCGGAATGCATTAACCAGTGCTTCTCAGAATGGTCATCTTGATGTCACCAAATATCTCATCGGTCAAGGAGCTGAGGTGAATAAAGAAGATAATGGAGGTGGGACAGCATTTCAAAGTGCTGCTCAGGAAGGTCATCTTGATGTCCTAAAATATCTCATCGGTCAAGGTGCTGAGGTGAATAAAGAAGATAATAACGGTCGGACTGCATTACACAGTGCTGATCATAATGGTCATCATAATGTCACCAAATATCTCATCGATCAAGGAGCTGAGGTAAAGAGGGGGAATAATGAAGGCTGGAGTGCATTACAAAGTGCTGCTCAGGAAGGTCACCATGGTGTCACCAAATATCTCATCAGTCAAGGAGCGGAGGTGAATAAGGGAGACAATGAAGGTTGGACTGCTTTACACAGTGCTGCACAGGAAGGTCACCATGATGTCACCAAATATCTCATTAGTCAAGGAGCGGAGGTGAATAAGGGAGATAATGAAGATTCTACTGCATTACAAAGTGCTGCTGAGAAAGGTCACCTTGATGTCACCAAATATCTCATCGATCAAGGAGCTGAGGTAAAAAGGGGGAATAATGAAGGCTGGAGTGCATTACAAAGTGTTGCTCAGGAAGGTCACCATGATGTCACCAAATATCTCATCAGTCAAGGAGCAGAGGTGAACAAGGGAGACAATGAAGATTCTACTGCATTACAAAGTGCTGCTGAGAAAGGTCACCTTGATGTCACCAAATATCTCATCAGTCAAGGAGCTGAGGTGAATAAGGGAGACAATGAAGGTTGGACTGCTTTACACAGTGCTGCTCAGGAAGGTCACCATGGTGTCACCAAATATCTCATCAGTCAAGGAGCGGAGGTGAATAAGGGAGACAATGACGGTAATACTGCATTACACATTGCTGCTCAGGAAGGTCATCTTGATGTCACCATCTATCTCATTAAACATGGAGCGGAGGTGAATAAGGTAGATAATGAAGGCTGGAGTGCATTACACAGTGCTACTGGGAAAGGTCACCTTGATGTCACCAAATATCTCATCGGTCAAGGAGCTGAGGTGAGAAAGGGAGACAATGAAGGTTGGACTGCATTACACATTGTTGCTCATGAAGGTCACCTTGATGTCATCAAATATCTCATCAGTCGAGGAGCTGAGGTGAAGAAGGTAGATAATAATGGTTCTACTGCATTACAAAGTGCTGCTCATAATGGTCATCTTGAAGTCACTAAATATCTCATCATTCACGGTGCTGAGGTGAATAAGGCAGAGAATAAAGGTCGGACTGCATTACACAGAGCTGCTCAGAATGGTCATCTTGAAGTCACTAAATATCTCATCGGTCACGGAGCTGAGGTGAATAAAGAAGATAATGACGGCTGGACTGCATTACACATTGCTGATCATAAGGGTCATCATGATGTCACCAGATATCTCATCAGCCAAGGAGCTGAGATGAATGGGGGAGATAATGACAATTGGACTGCATTACACAGTGCTACTAAGAATGGTCATCTTGATATCATCAAATATCTCATCGGTCAAGGAGTAGACGTAAATAGGGGAGATAATGACGGTTGGACTGCATTACATAGTGCTGCCCAGAATGGTCATCTTGAAGTCACTAAATATCTCATCAGTCAAGGAGCTGAGGTGAGTAGGGAAGATAATGAAGGTCGGACTGCATTCCGATGTGCAGCATATAATGGTCATCTTGATGTTACCAGGTATCTCATCAGTCAAGGAGCTAAGGTAAATAGGGGAGACAAAGACGGTTGGAATGCATTAACCAGTGCTTCTCAGAATGGTCATTTTGACGTTACCAAATATCTCATCAGTCAAGGAGCTGAGGTGAATAGAGGAGATAATGACAATTGGACTGCGTTACACAGTGCTACTAAAAATGGTCATCTTGATGTCACAAAATATCTCATCAGTCAAGGAGCTGACGTAAATAGGGGAGATAATGACAATTGGACCGCATTACACAGTGCAGCTCATAATGGTCGTCTTGATGTCACTAAATATCTCATCAGTCAAGGAGCTAAGGCGAATAAGGAAGATAAACTTGGTTTGACTGCATTACACAGTGCTTCTACGAATGGTCATCTTGGTGTCACCAAGTATCTCATCAGTCAAGGAGCTGAGGTGAATAAGGGAGATAAATACGGTTCGACTGCATTACACAGTGCTTCTAAGAATGGTCATCTTGATGTCACCAACTATCTCATCAGTCAAGGAGCAGAGGTGAATAAGGGAGATGATGGCAAATGGACTGCATTACGATATGCTGCTGACAATGGTCTCCTTAATGTCACCAAATATCTCATCAGTCAAGGAGCTGACGTGAATAAGGGAAATAAATACGGTTCGACTGCATTGCACGCTGCTTCTAATCATGGTCATCTTGATGTCACCAACTATCTCATCAGTCAAGGAGCTGACGTAAATAGGGGAGATAATGACAATTGGACCGCATTACACAGTGCAGCTCATAATGGTCGTCTTGATGTCACTAAATATCTCATCAGTCAAGGAGCTAAGGCGAATAAGGAAGATAAACTTGGTTTGACTGCATTACACAGTGCTTCTAAGAATGGTAATCCTGATGTCGTCAAATATCTCATCAGTCAAGGAGCTGACGTGAATAAGGGAGATAAATGTGGTTTGACTGCATTACACAGTGCTTCTCAGAATGGTCATCTTGATGTCACCAAATATCTCATCAGTCAAGGAGCTGAGGTGAATAAAGAAGATAATAATGGTCGGACTTCATTACACAGTGCTGTATATTATGGTAAACATGATGTCGTCAAATATCTCATCAGTCAAGGAGCTGACGTGAATAGGGGAGATAAATGTGGTTTGACTGCATTACACAGTGCTTCTAAGAATGGTCATCTTGGTGTCACCAAGTATCTCATCAGTCAAGGAGCTGAAGTGAATAAGGGAGATAATACAGGTTTGACGGCATTACACAGTGCTTCTAAGAATGGTCTTCTTGGTGTCACCAAATATCTCATCAGTCAAGGAGCGGAGGTGAATAAGGGAGACAATGAAGATTCTACTGCATTACAAAGTGCTGCTGAGAAAGGTCACCTTGATGTCACCGAATATCTCATCAGTCAAGGAGCTGAGGTGAATAAGGGAGACAATGAAGGTTGGATTGCTTTACATAGTGCTGCTCAGGAAGGTCACCATGATGTCACAAAATATCTCATCAGTCAAGGAGCGGAGGTGAATAAGGGAGACAATGACGGTAATACTGCATTACACAATGCTGCTCACGAAGGTCATCTTGATGTCACCATCTATCTCATTAAACATGGAGCGGAGGTGAATGAGGTAGATAATACAGGTTTGACGGCATTACACAGTGCTTCTAAGAATGGTCTTCTTGGTGTCACCAAATATCTCATCAGTCAAGGAGCTGAAGTGAATAAGGGAGATAATACAGGTTTGACTGCATTACACAGTGCTTCTCAGAATGGTCATCTTGATGTCACCAACTATCTCATAGGTCAAGGAGCTGAGGTGAATATGGGAGATAAATACGGTTTGACTGCATTACACAGTGCTTCTAAGAATGGTCATCTTGATGTCACCAACTATCTCATCAGTCAAGGAGCTGAGGCGAATAAGGGAGATAATGAAGGTTATACTGCATTACAAAGTGCTGCTCATAATGGTCATCTTGATGTCACCAAATATCTCATCGGTCAAGGAGCTGAGGTGAATAAAGAAGATAATAAAGGTCAGACTGCATTACACAGTGCTGATCATTATGGTAATCCTGATGTCGTCAAATATCTCATCAGTCAAGGAGCTGACGTGAATAAGGGAGATAAATGTGGTTTGACTGCATTACACAGTGCTTCTAAGAATGGTTATCTTAGTGCCACCAAGTATCTCATCAGTCAAGGGGCTGAAGTGAATAAGGGAGATAATACAGGTTTGACTGCATTACACAGTGCTTCTCAGAATGGTCATCTTGATGTCACCAACTATCTCATCGGTCAAGGAGCTGAGGTGAATATGGGAGATAATGACGGTTGGACTGCATTATACATTGCTTCTAAGAATGGTCATTGTGATGTCACCAAATATCTCATCAGTCAAGGAGCTGAAGTGAATAAGGAAGATAGTTACGGTTTGACTGCATTACTCAGTGCTGCACATAGTGGTCATCTTTTTGTCACAAAATGTCTCATCAGTCAGGGAGCTGAGGTGAATAATGGAGATAATGAAGGCTGGACTGCATTACACAGAGCTGCTCAGGAAGGTCATCTTGATGTCACCAACTATCTCATCAGTCAAGGAGCTGAGGTGAATAAGGGAGACAATTGCGGTCGAACTGCATTACAAAGCGCTGTTTATTATGGTCAACTTGATGTCACCAAATATCTCATCAGTCAGGGAGCCAAGGTGAGGGATAACGAAGGCTGGACTGCATTACACAGAGCTGCTCAGGAAGGTCATCTTGATGTCACCAAATATCTCCTCAGTCAAGGAGCTCAGGTGAATTGGGGAGATAATAGAGGTTCTACTGCATTACAGGGAGCTGCTCATTATGGTCATCTTGATGTCACCACATATCTTATCGGTCAAGGAGCTGTGGTGAATAAGGAAGATAATTACGGTTGGACTGCATTACGCAGTGCTGCTTATAGTGGTCACCT
The DNA here is from genome assembly GCA_035222895.1 of Strongylocentrotus droebachiensis. NCBI lineage: Eukaryota > Metazoa > Echinodermata > Echinoidea > Camarodonta > Strongylocentrotidae > Strongylocentrotus > Strongylocentrotus droebachiensis. Next base: position 11,442 of record JAVYIG010017586.1, on the reverse strand, counting down.
TGATGTCACTAAATGTCTTATCAGTCAAGGAGCTGAGGTGAATAACGGAGATAATGAAGGCTGGACTGCATTACACAGAGCTGCTCAGGAAGGTCATCTTGATGTCACCAAGTATCTCATCGATCAAGGAGCCGAGGTGAGTAGAGGAGATAATAAAGGTTTGACTGCATTCCGCTGTGCTGCTCATTATGGTCATCTTGATGTCGCCGAATATCTCATTGGTCAAGGAGCTGAGGTGAATAAGGGAGATAATAAAAGTCAGACCGCATTACACAGAGCTGCCCAGGAAGGTCACCTTGATGTCACCAAGTATCTCATCAGTCAAGGAGCTGAGATGAGTAGGGGAGATAATGAAAGTTTGCCTGCATTCAGCTGTGCTGCTCATTATGATCATCTTGATGTCGCCGAATATCTCATCGGTCAAGGAGCTGTGGTGAATAAGGAAGAAAATGAAGGTCTGACTGCATTACGCTGTGCCGCTCATAATGGTCATCTTGATGTCACCAAATACCTCATCAGTCAAGGAGCTGAGGTGAATATGGGAGCTCTTGACGGTGGGAATGCATTACTCAGTGCTTCAAAGAATGGTCATCTTGACGTTACCAAATATCTCATCAGTCAAGGAGCTGAGGTGAATAACGGAGATAATGACGGTTGGACTGCATTACTCAGTGCTTCAAAGAATGGTCATCTTGACGTTACCAAATATCTCATCAGTCAAGGAGCTGAGGTGAATAACGGAGATAATGACGGTTGGACTGCATTACACAGTGCTTCAAAGAATGGTCATCTTGACGTTACCAAATATCTCATCGGTCAAGGAGCTGAGGTGAATAAAGAAGATAATAAAGGTCGGACTGCATTCCACAGTGCTGCTCATAATGGTCTTCTTGGTGTCACCAAATATCTCATCAGTCAAGGAGCTGAGGTGAAAAGGGGAGATAACGACGGTTGGACTGCATTACACCTTGCTTCTCAGAATGACCATCTTGAAGTCACCAACTATCTCATTGACCAAGGAGCTGAAGTGAATAAGGAAGATAATGGTGGAAGGACGCCGTTACACTATGCCGTTCAAAATGGTTGCATTAATGTCGTTAAAGTCCTTCTGGCAAAAGGAGCACGTTCTGAAACAGGAGACATTCAGGGACACATACCTTCTCAACTGTCTTCATTCCTCGGGTACCAAAGCATCGACCGTTCAAATTCCGAGGTAACAAATTTAAGACACACTTAATATCGAAATCATCTACTATTATTCATTCAATACGTGCACGTAGAAGTACTGACAAGTACTTAAATTCAGTTAAGTGAATAATATGCGTAGGCTACCTATCATTATTTTTTCAGACTTGACCAACTCGGCTTTGTATCACCAATATAACTATAACACCAGTTAGGCTTAAAGGCTGTATTTATGTAGTACATAGACAAGTTACAATGTTTGTTTAAAACGTATTCGACTTATTGGATTTAGTTAATCACATGGCAGTCCTTGTGTTCACAGAAATTTGGTTTTCCTTGCATTAAAACAAATTAAATCTCTAGTTTTCATGCTGCGTATATTCTTATATCCTGCTCGCCCAGAATGATATAACTGATATCCATCTTGCCATACAACACGGTCACACATCCATCATTGAGAAGTTAGTTTCTGAGGGAGCTGATCTCAATGTCCAGTCAAGTGACGGCCAGACGTGTCTGCATAAAGCCATTAAACTCTGCTATAAGAGCGTGACAATTGTGCAAGAAACTGACAAACTAAGAAAGGTGAGTCATACCCAATTATTGGGCTTTCACATATACACTCCGGGGCCCGTACGGCGAGTAAAAACAGACATTTTGGGAATTTTCGGCCGGTGTCCGGACGGTTGCCGTAAAGTTCCTACGGGCGCCGGGACAGTTTTTTAAGCCGTACGGGCGCCGTGGTGCTGAGTTGGCTGCTCCTAATTCTCCCGGCGTTTTTATCTGACCGTTAGGCCGTAGAAAGCCCGTAAAGGGCCCGAAGGGCACCTTACGGGTCCCATGCGGGCTCCGGACGGTGCCCGGACGGGCCCCTCACGATTTTGGGGGTCAATTCTCATGAAAAATCTTTACGGGCGCCTTGCGGTGCTCAAGGGTTCTGTACGTGTACCCTACGGCGTCCTCACGGGCCCCTCAAGAGCCCCGGGTGATGTGCACAACAACAGGCGTCTGCCGTCCGGGGGGCGAACTTTTTTTCCTATGAACTTTTATACCTGGCGCATGCTCACATACGAACTGTTATACTTGACGCATGCAAGGAGGTCACAAACAATTAGACTTAGATTATTTATTGCTTTGCCTCACTATTTATAAAGGTAAAAAACTAAATAAACTGAGATTTGAACCCTTACGGCAACTCCAAGGTTATATTAGTAACACGCTGTCCTTACCGATTGAGCTAACGATGAGTTGATGAAAGATTGCTTTGTATAATTACTATCACCCTATTGACCGCCCTACCGGATTCCACGTGCGCATGCGCTGGTTTCCTTCGCGAGTGCGCATGCGCAGGTTCCCCTCGCGAGCTCAAAGTTCGTAGGAAAAAAAATGTAGCGTCCGGGGGCCTTTTAAAATGAATATTGCCCGTGCGGGTCCCTCACGGCGGCATCTCGAAATGTACAACGCAGTTTTAAATACAGGAGGTGCGGATACCAGAGGACACATACAGAGTGAGTCAGAAAAAAATGTCCCACTTTTTAAAAGTTGTATAGTTTGAAGTATGAATATTTAATCATGAGTTTTATGATATGTCTTGATAGAGTTATCCTCCCAGTACATTTAGGTACCATTTTCATTTGAATCTCTGCATGCATGACTGAACATCAGACAATCTTTAGAAGACTGTCAGATCTCACCTGCGCCAAGTTGCTAGGTGAGGAATAAAATAATGTTTTGAACAAAGACAGCCATCTTTTTCAATTATCCAATTAGCCAGACAGACAAAAACACACGAACACAGGCACATGCAAGCACACACACACACCCTCACACACACACGCACATGCACAGGCACACGCACACAAATGAGCATTCCATTCCCGACAAGGCCCACCCAAACTGTTACTTTTTGTCGGGAATTCTTCTTATCGTACGAAAAGTTGAGTGGCCGCTGTCCTCTTGGTGCGTATTGGCGGACGTTGTGCTTCATGATGATGATGATGATCTTGATAAAAATCAATGCTCAATCAGAAAAGGGGTAATTTTGAAACAATTGTCACCGCGTGTGTTGTGTGTGCGTGTGTGTGGGTGTGTGTGCGCGTGCGCGTGCGCGTGTCTGACTGTCTTTGTTCAATGCACTGTTTTATTCCTCACCCAGTAACTTGGCGCAAGTTAGATCTGGCAGTCTTGTAAAGATTTTCTGATATTCAGTCATGCATGCAGAGATTCATATGAAAATGGTACTTAAATGTACTGGGAGGATAACTCTGTCAAGACATATCATGAAACCAATGATTATGTATTTATACTTCAAACAATACAACTTTTAAAAAGTGGGACATTTTTCTGACTCACTCTGTAGTTCAGTGCACCGCACGGCACCCGGCCAGGCGCCTTGAGGACCCCGGCCGGGCGCCTTGAGGACCCCAGCCGGGACCCGGTAGGGCACCTTCCGGGAGCCATCGGTACACCTGCTCATCGGACGGAGCCCGTAAGGTTACCGGCCGGCACGCTGCCGGCACCCTTACGGGCGCCTTGCATTTCACTCGACCAATTTTCTCCGGGCACCTGCCGGGCGCTGCAGAATATGTGACCACACATGCCGTAGAAATGAAAATCGGACGGTTCCCGTACGGTCTCTAAATCCACGGCAAGCCGCCGGGTAGGGAAAATCGTACGGGGCCCGGTTTATATGTGACCTAGGCATAACCAGACGAGACCGACAACAGACCGACGAGAGTCTGAAAAACAAATTAACATTACGGCAAACTTTACGGCGGCGTCGCTGGCCTATACGGCTGCTGCGGCTCCTCTAGGTTATTAGTGAATCCAAAAATATGGTACCTGTGATTGGCCCAAGTAATATGTATGTTGGTGTGTGGGCGACTGTTTTTATGTGTTGGGAAGTTTAGAACGAAAATAGGGATTTCCACTACAGCAGCTGCGATTCCAAGAGGCAGCGTTAAACTATGCGTATAGTGCTCATCCACCCTTACTATTGATGGACGGTTACATGTCGTTTTTCCGAATGTTCGTATTTCCGAAGGTTCGTATTTCTTAAGGTTCATAATTCCGAAGGTCCATAATCCCGAAGGTTCGTAATTCCGAAGGCTCGTTACTCCGCAGGTCCGTTATTCCGAAGGTTCGTATTTCCGAAAATGGAATAGGGTTAATAATTTCGAAGGTGCGTATTTCCGAAAATGAAATAGGGTTCGTAATTCCGAAAATGAAAAAGGGTTCATAATTCCGAAAATGAAAAAAAGGTTCATAATTCCGAAAATGAAATAGGGTTCGTAATTCCGAAAATGAAATAGGGTTCGTAATTCCGAAAATGAAAAACTGGTTCGTAATTCCGAAAGTGGAAAAAGGTACCTAAACATAAGGCTGAGATAGCCCATCCCCCTATGTCATAAGAGATCCAAAAGGACTGGAGAGAGACAGAGACAGAGACAGAGACAGTGAGAAATAGTAGAAGAAAAAAGACAATAGGACAATATAAAGGACTAATGAAGAAAAAAAGGAAAGAAAGGAAGGAAGGAAGAGAGGAAAATTGGAAAGACGGAATAAGATTAAAATCGGTGATAGAGAGTGAAATATAGAAGAGGGGGTATAGTCCGGCAGCCAAATCCAGATTATTGGCCTTACCTTGTTTTAGGGTCTATAGTTTTTTTTTCAATGGATTATGATTGCCTAAACCTTCTATTTGAAGAATCCGATTGCTGACACTATGTCAGCCTTGAGCAATTTAAGATATGTGACGTCATACAAAATGGCCGCCAAAGTACATGATTTTTCTCTAAAAATGTATAATAAATATATAATAGGGCTTTTTCTACAATTTTGGGCAGCCAAATGTCTGTATCTCTCTAGGACCATCACTAAAAATTGTTTCGTGATGTTGCACGGCCATAGATGACAAGCTAATTTGCATATTTTGAAATAGCGCCCTCTATAAATATATTAATTTTGCATAAAAATAGGTGTGCCAGCCAAATGCCAATTTCTTAGATCTACGTCACGTTAAACACATATTATATGCTTCGTATGCATTAAATAATTACGATTGTGCTGCATTTATCTTACATATTTTTTGGTCTAAATTAAGATACATGTAAAGAAACCAAGATCTACAAGAGAATCAGTGAGAAGTGATTTTACGGTACATTATTGTTCCATTCATAGGCTTTATTTAGACCAGCATTGATCCAGCATGATGATAAAGCATTTGGCATCGGTACCAGACAGATGCATGAGTTTTAACAGAAGTTACCTGGTGGATTCTATGACACAATTTCCAAGAAAGTCTACAACGGGTACCTGACAGAAATTGTCAGCCCAGACACCAACTGTAAACCAAAGTGTTTCTGGAGTTTCATAAACGGCAAGCGATGCGATGCTTCAGGGTTGGCTCAATTGAAATAATCTAATGGAATGACTTACTCAGATAGCCTCTCAAAGGCGAACATTCTAAGTAATCAGTTTTCATCCATCTTCAACTGCAATGAAGATATGACTAGTCTGAGAGACAAAGGACGAAGCCCCTACCCAACCATGGATCACATTACTATCTCGCCACCAGGTGTTCTGAAGATCTTGTCTGAGCTTGATGTTCATAAAGCCACTTATCCTGACCAAATCCCAGCCAGACTTCTGACCACCAAACTGACACCTGTGTTCCCTCTATTCTTCCAAGCCTCCCTTAACCAGAGCGTGCATACCTGATAAATGGAAGATGGCTATATATATTGATCCCATCTTCAAGAAAGGTGACCGTAGCAAGCCAGAGAACTACAAAGCTGTCTCTCGGACGTCAGTAACCTGTGAAGTACTGGAGCACATCGTTCTTAGCAGCAACATGAACCACCTTGAAAGCCACAACATCTTGTCTGATGCACAACATGGCTTTCGAAAGAAGCGATCCTGCGTCTCACAGCTTGTCCTTGCTGTCCTGGACCTTGCCAAAGGCATCAATGCCAGAGACCAATTGGACATGACACTCCTTGGTTTCTCCAAATCATTTGACAAGGTTCCCCATGGAAGGCTAGCTGTTACACAAGCTCCAATTCTATGGAATCTGGGAACCCACACATGCTTGGTTTTCTGGCTTCCTGAGTTACAGGACCCAGCAGGTGTTACTGGAAGGACCCATCTCCAACACCAGCCAAGTAACATCTGGCATCCCTCAAGGCAGCGTTATCGGCCAGATGCTGTTTCTCCTCTTCCTCAATGATCTGCCACCGTACCTCTCCCCAAACCCAAGAGTCAGGCTCTTTGCTGACGATGGCATGCTATACAGCAACATCAAGACATAGGAAGACGCCTAACGTTTCCAAGAGGATCTTGACTCACTGCAACGCTGGGAGCGTGATTGGCTGATGGAATTCATCCCACATAAATGTCAGGTTCTACATGTCACCAATAAACGCAAATCCATCATCAAATTCACGGACAGACCCTAGATGACAAACATCTAGCAAAGTATCGAGGCGTTGAGTCACAGAAAAACCTCAGCTGGAACCCACATATCAACATTATCAGCAAATACTCCTACTCCACCCGTGCCTTTCTTCAAAGAAATATCAAACCATGTCCTAGAAAAGTTAAATAATTGTGCTACGATACTCGCCTTCAACCAATCATGGAGTATGCCATCATCATAATTATATGGGACCCTAACACTCAAACAATTAGCAATCATCAAGAAGCTTGAAATGGGTCAACGGCGCTATGTCCGCTCCTTCTGCAATGACTTCTGCAGCTCAAGTGGCCAACATTACAAGAACGCAGGGTACAGGCTCAGGTGGTGATGATCTTTCGCATCAACAACCCGCTGAAAGACTTTCCACATACTTTCCTCACTCCATCAACATCCCTGCACAGAGGGCATTCCAAGAAGATAATTGTTCATTTTGCCTGAATGCTTGTCTAAAAGAGGAGATTCTTCCCGGATACAATAAGACTCTGGAACTCCCTCCCTTTGAACACCGTTAATTGTACCTCTTTTTTAACAGCTTCAAGCAAGAGTTTCTTGCTGTGCAGCTCCTGCTATGACTAAACAGTCAAATCCTAGAGAGGCAGGTCCTGTTGCAGTTGCTGCAGACAAATTTCATGTGTGGCTGTGCTGTTGAAGCCGTGGCTAGCTGCCGTCTTTGTTGCCTTTTCTCCTCCCACTGTTCTACTCTCTTCTGATCACTCCTCTGTATACATGTCTTCACAGCGCATCTCCATTTGGGGCAGTCTGAAGCATAGGCTTCCCATTCTGTAGGGTTGATTTCACTGGCCTCCATATCCCTCTTGCACACATCCATGAAGCGAAGGCCAGGTCTTTTAACAGTCCTGGTTCTGTTCGCAAACTTTCCCTACAAGATGTCTTTTGAAATGCGGCCGTCTTCCATACGACTGACATGACCAAGCCATCTCAGCCGTCGTTGTGATAGACACTATGAATATGACAGACAATGAAAGCGGACAAAATATACAGTTCCTTAGGTAGACAAAGGAACATCCCCTTCACTGCTATTTTGTAAAAATGTGTAGAACAGGTGTCACATGCATATTCACCTGTTCTACACATTTTACATAATAGCAGTCAAGGGATGTTCCTTTGTCTACCTGAGGAACTGTATATTTTGTCCGCTTTCATTGTCTGTCATGTTCATAGTGAGAAGAGCGTAGATGGTCATCATCCCTCCTTTTTGAGGACATCCTTGTTTGGAATGTGGTCCTGCCATTTGATGCCTAGGATTCGCCTCAAGTAGCGGAAATGGAAAACATTCAAACGGCGCTCCTGACTTGCATACAGGGTTCACGACTCACTGCCATACAGGAGAGTGCTGAGCACATAGGCCTGGTAGATATTCATTTTCGTGTTGGTGGTTTATAGTAAAGTGTTCTTCCAGGCCTGCTTTGAGTGTCTAGCAATCTTGGTTGCTGCCTTGCCAATGTGAACGTTGAGCTCGAGATCAAGGGAGAGGTTGCTTAATACATGGAGCCGAGGTAGGTGAAGTTTTCAACCACTTGGAGGGTGTAGTTTAATTAACATTGGAGGATTCAAAAGTCTATGACACCAAGTTGATCTACTCTAGAGTAATAGGACTGCAGGCAAGTTGAAGATATGTAAATATCAAGAATATTTTGTCATGAAAGCTTTCACCAGGTCAAAGGCGAACTTGAAGAATTTGACAAAGGTTGACGTGTCACTTGAGCAACCTTGTACAGCCCGTTTGATGGTTGTGCTCTACTCTGGATTAAAATCTGATGATCTTTGGTTGGTGTGCCACCAGGGTTTCTAGAAGTCATGACGAATCGAGAGTCATCCAAAAGAGTCTTCCTTCCCACCTCACTGCTTCCCTCCCAGAAACTACTGACAACAAACTACAGTTGATCGACATCATAATACCGGTATGCGTGATTCTGCAGAATGATGAGGTGTTCAGAAATAGGCAAAAGCACAAGCTGGTCATTACCGGTCAAGATGAGGTATATGTTGAAGTGATACCAGGCAGCGATGTCATGCCAAGGGAAGATCTTTCCATAACACATGAAGAAGCAGACAACATCATAGTACAGCAAGCGATTCAAATTGCTGCTAATGAGAAAAGGTATGTTAGGGTCCTGGCTGTTAGGGTTAGGGTCCATCATTATCTACATGAATAACTTAGAACGCCAATGATTATGGCGTCATCAAAGAGCGAACTGTTATTGACATTCCTGCCACTGTACACAAGTTAGAAGATATCATTCCATCGATGTTGGCAGGACATGCGTTGAGGGGATGCGACACTATTTGGGCATACTTTGGGATTGAAAAGGGTACATGCATTGCTGAAAGTGATGAAGCAGAAGATTTGACTCCCTTTGGACTCAGTTGGCAAGAGAGCTCATCTGCAAACATGTGTGTGGAAGCACGCCTTGCAGTCACGACCCACATCATTGGATCCTACAAAGTATGGCTATGCAAAAAAAGAGGAAACCAAATCCCTGACCCCTGTCACAGGACAACATATTAAGGTTAATACGGTGCACTTGTGCGAGTGGAAGCCTATGTAAATCATCACGGTGCCAATGCAACAAAGCAAAACTAGCATGCACAATTTTCTGTGGTTTTCGCGCCTCTGTCGAGTGTTATAACGATCAAACTAAAGCAGCAAATGATAGCCATTGGAAGGTAACCATGTTTGGTCATTTTGGGTGGATATTTCGCTTTATTAAACTCATAAATTCCCTTGTAAGAGAGGAACCTTTTCATGATAGGTTCATATAAAAGAATGTATTACCTCAAAATACAAATCAAATTTCGGAATGCTGTCACTGAAAACGGGCATTTATAACCATATGGTACCTCATATCTATGGGACAGAGAGCATGAAATTCTAGCTTGTTTTCTTCAAGTATTAAAGATAAATACCAGTTATGGTCATGCGATTGCATTGTGAAAGAAACGTTGTGGAATCGATCAGAAAAGGTTGATCATCTAGCTTATAAGTATTGGTGTGTACTGCAAGGTTCTGGAATCATCAAAACGATTAGAAATTTGGCCCAGTCTTGGTAAAGTTACAAGCACTGTACACAGAAGGATGTATATGGGACTACGCGACACGTGCGTGATATCTATCAGGTCTAAGTAGATATAATAATTTACCAAATATATCAATTAGTAGGCGGTTTCTCGGCAAAATTTGTACCATCACGTATTAGTCAAAAACATATTCTTTCACATGATTGGTGATAAGAGCTTCCATTTCATTTTTTGAGAGGGGGGCGTTTCCAAAACTGATCTTTACTTTTTAAGTACAAAATAACAAAAAAAATCACACCAAAATGTGGTGCACAATTTTTACTTATTGTATTCAGTGCGTCTGACTTATACAAAATGTTAATTTCATGTTAGAAATTGGCATTTGGCCATCATTTAAAATTTGCAAGTTTACGTGTCTATAGAGGGCGGCAATCTGAATTATGCAAATTTACATGCCATTTTTTATCATACAACATCGTCAATTTTTATTTAGTGATGATCCTAGAAAAAAATCAAGCTATTTGACTGACATTTAATGTAGCAAAATACTGTAAACAATTTTTTATCATTAATTTTGGTAAAAAAGGGTATTTTGGCGGCCATTTTGTGTGACGTCACATATCTCAAATTGCTCAAGGCTGACAGAGTGTCAGCAATCGGATTCTTCAAATTGATGGTCTAAGGAACTATAATAAAAAAATAAAAAAAACTATAGACCCTAAAACAAGGTATATCGTGATGGCTGCCGGACTAGTATCATGATTGATTAATAAGGTGATAAGTGGAGGTCATCTCACAGATTTGTTTTATTTTCTGATTTATTTATTTATTTGTTCATTTGTTTGCTTGTTGCTTTGTATTTGATATTTGTTATTGGCTCCCCCTTCGCCCTGTATTTTCTTCTTTTTTCACTTCCCTGTACTTACCCTTCCTCCTCCCCCCCCCCCCCCCTTTGGGGGGCGAGGGGGTTAATGCCAACTCGTCCCCCCCCCCCCCCCAGGATCTGCACCAGCGCACCTTGTTGGCGGGGATAATTGGCAACTGATATCCCACTTCTTCTTTTCTTCATCCTCTTGTTTTCCTTCCCTTTATTTCCTCTTTTCCTTTTTTTCTTTCCCTTTCCTTCCTTCTCTTTTTTTTTGCTGGGGGGGGGGGGGGGAGGCAACAGCCTAGAAAGCAAAGCCCTTTCGGCCCCCTTTCCGATCTCCTTCCCCCTTTTCTTTTCTTGTTCCTCTTCTTTCTTTCACTTTATCTCCTCTTTCCCTTTCCCTTCTTTTCCTTCTCTCTCTCTCTCTCTCTCTCTCTCTCTCTCTCTTTCTCTCCCTCTGTTTATTTGTTGGCGGGGGGGGGGGGGGGGTAAGACACGCTCTGCCCCTGGATCCACGCCTGTATTTCAGGCATTTCTTGAGCGTTCTTAAATAAATCACGTCCGATTTTTAATGTCAGCTATTGCTTTGTTTCATACCTTAAACTGTTAAAAATATTATTAGAACTTTAATTGTGAAAATGAATAATTTTTTATATTTTCTCTTCATGATTGTGTAGCCTGATTACTCAGGCAATACCTACTTTGCATTCATGCATTAGAAAGAGAAGAAGATAGAATTAAAGCAACATAAAATCATATGGAAAGATAGAATTATCTGGCGGCCGCCAAATAATTTAGCTATATAGCTATATAGAGGAAATGATAGAAAAATGAAAACAAGGAATAACATAACGAGAGACAAAAAGAGAAGATA
>JAVYIG010017585.1:0-25362 GCA_035222895.1 Strongylocentrotus droebachiensis | reverse complement strand
TAATTATAACACTAATAATGATAATAATCATCATCATCATTGCTCACATCAGCAGCAGCAGCATCACATGAGTTGTTGTTGTTGTTGTTGTTTTTGCTGCTGCTCTCTTTGTAGACATATGGTAACAGTAGGTCTATGATAAGACTTCAAATTTGTATTAACAGTAATACAAAACATGACGAATGATATATTTGTATATAATTGCTAACTATCAGGTACCCACTATCTTGCCAAAGGGCGTTATCAAATCTTAGAAGAAAATAAATTCATCGGCATCATCATCTTCATTCGTACTACTCCTCCTTCTCCTCCATCTTAAATCTTAAATTTCCCATAATTTATTTTTGGAAATCATCACCCCATATCCGGCGGCAACGTGGTTTTTATGGTATTTCATAGTTGTATGATTTTGACATTTAGCGGATTTTCGTGAGAGTTTTAGAAAACAGTGATTATTTTATGTTTTTTCATATTTGTAACCATTCATTCAGTATCTTTTTTTTTCTTCAATATCTTAGGTCCTTTTGTAACGCTCATTCTGACAAAAACCAACCATCGTGTTGTCGCTATGTTAGGTGGATTGTTGTGTGGATCATGTATTATTGTCTGCGCTTTCTTCGGACAGCACAGTTAATGTAGGAGTCTGTCTCGCTTTATCAGGTTAGCTAGATGTCTTTTTATTTAGCCATTGAACCAAAAATTGTATTCTTTTGCACATTTTTGGCCCTGCTTGTATGGTAAATACAAAGCCATACATACTCAGAGATTGGCCAACTTGGTTTCACTAGGGCACAACATGGCGCATATTCATTTGTTTTGTGCTTGCCCAACGATATCAAACCGAGTAGGCCAAACTCTCCTAATCAATAGAGACTTTTAGATTTGCACGTTGACATAGTGGACTGCTACATGTGACGTCCTTTTAAGGCACTGTGACTTCCTTTTAAGGCACTGCCAATGCCTTAAAAGGACGTCACACGTAGCAGTCGACAATGACGACGTGCAAATCTAAAAGTCCCTAATGTCTCTGTGATGGTACTGCTGATGCACGGACGTGACTGCACATCGAAAAGAGCCCCCCCCCCCCCCCCAACAGTGCTATTTAATCATGTCAATGTAGCGTAATAGTTTGTGTTGTTTTAGTTTACCTTATTTTAGTTAAGAAAGTTATATGTTTGTACTAGTAATATGAACAGCGCCATGAGCGTCAGAGCCTGGCGGATACCGGCGCTATATAAATATCCATATTATTATTATTATCATTAAAAAAAAGCCTAGTCTAGCCTATACAATTTCATCATGTTTGTGTATACCTATATCTATGGATTGCTGCATGGGGGTAGTGACCTGTCACCATGGGTTCGCCACGCATGTTCGTCGCGGGCTTTATTTAGGGCGCTCGAGTGCTGGCTTTAAGTGCGTTTCCCTCGTGTTTTAGGACACCTACCCCCTGGACAAACACCCCCCCGGATAACCACCCCCAGTCGACTACCCCCTAGGACATCTACCCTCTAGGGCAACCACTCTCTAGGACGACAACCCCCTGGGACAACTACCCCCGGAGGACAACTACCCCCAGTAAACTACCCCTAGGACACTACCCCCTAGGACAACTACCCCTAGGACAAGTAACCCCAGACAACTACCACCCGGACAATTACCCCTAGGACACTACCTCATAGGACAAGTACCCCCCTAGGACAACTTACCCCAGACAACTACCTCCTAGGACAACTACCCCCTAGGACAACTACCCCTAGGACAAGTAACCCCAGACAACTACCCCCTATAGGCCAACTAACCCCAGACAACTACCACCCGGATAACTACCCACTAGAACACTACCTCATAGGACAACTACCCCCTTGGACAACTAACCCCAGACAACTACCTCCTAGGACAACTACCCCTAGGACAACTACCCCTAGGACAACGTCAACACCCAGACAACTACCACCCGGAAAACTACCCCCAGGACACTACCTCCTAGGACAACTACCCTAGGACAAGTAACCTCCAGTCAACTACCACCCGGAAAACTACCCCCAGGACACTACCTCCTAGGACAACTACCCCCTAGGGCAACTACCCCCAGCAAAATTTCCCCTCGACAACCAGTTCCTATTTTGATTTTATACATTCAAACAAATTGACATGACGTGCTCACTTTCTGTTTTTGTCTGGGTTAATAGTATCCACGTTTGTACCATTCATTGCAAAATAGTAAACATGTCGAAATATGAAACAATAAACTGAAACTAATTACTATTAAAAGTATTGTTGTTATTATCATTATTGGTTGGTTGTATTTCCCGCAGGTGTTGGTTTGTCTATGACCTACATGCCCACAGTCCTTGCACTAAATGATTTCTTCCAAGAAAAATTCGTATTGATGAACACAATTGCGTCATACGGCTACACCGTCGGGTCCATGCTGCTCCCTGTTATAATGGAAAGGTCTTTCGAAGCATATGGCTATGCAGGGGCGTTTATTATCCTTGGTGGTATCGCTCTTAACATTGTCGTGTGCGGCGGAACGATACGCAAGGCCCCAAGCAACGCCACTACGAATGAAGGCGAAAGGCATGAGGAAGTGAATGAGAAACAGGAGTGTCACTCTGAAGGAGAATCTTCAAAGCAAAAAGAAAGCTTCTATGATGACGATGACGAAGATGATAGTGAAAATTGCGTCTTGGAGCAAAGACACTTGATTCAAACCGAGAGACGTAGCTTAAGTCATCAGGAAACATCACCGAATGCATGCTCATCTTGGCCAAGATCCATCTTTCAAACCTGCAAAGGGTCCTGCGGATTATTAAACGAACCGCTGTATCTCTTCACTATCCCGAATAATTTCTTGGTATATTACACTCTCTATGCGTGGATGCTGTTTTTAGTCCCCCACGCTGAACATCTGGGCATCCCTTCTTCCAAAGCAATCTTCCTCTCCACAATCGGCGGTATTGGTGGCATCATCGGTCGCACCATCTTCATCATCCTCTGCGGCAAAAGGATCAACATCTATGTTTTCTACATCACCATAGGAGTCATATGCACGATATCGTTTCTGTTAGACTTTACCAGTTCTACTTACGAGGTGCGTGCTACCTTGGCTTTTGTCCAAGGTTTCTCCTTTTTCATCGAGGATTCGATTACGTCCAGTTTATGCAAGGATGCAGTCTTTGACGATAGGAATTTTGACACGGCCCTTGCTCTCAGTGTTTTCTCGGCAGGACTTGGGGCGACATGTGCAGGAACATTTACAGGTGCGCTATTTAAAGTCCAATTGTTCTTTTCAAACATGATCGCAAAACCTTTGAGAAATCCCCATTGTATTTATCACAATAATAAATTATTTTCGGATTATGGACTAACAACATTTAAAAGAAAGGACTGGGATGGCTTTTAAGCAGCTAACTAGTTATGGAGAAACCAGTGTTTAATGTCCTTGTCTCCCAACGGCCTCCGAGTTAGAGACAGAGATATAATATCTCATTATGGGGGGAGGGGGTACTGATTTGGATGGGGTATCCAGTTGAAGCCTCGAGACCCCTACTCATTTGTTAAGGGTCATTTTGAGGGAGTTCCCGAAGTCAAGCCTTTTTTCTCGCAATTTTCTCGTGTTTGCGATACAATTTTGGAAAAAAACGGACTATGTTTAGGGATATTTTTTTTTAATGGGTCCCATTTTAAGGGATTTTTTGTCAAAAAAGTGAGCACCCCCCCCCCCCCCCCCGGAATTTCAAAAACATTTCAAAAACTTATTATAGTTATCATTGCAGCCCATACGTATGTCTACAAACATTAAAGGTCAAAACTGTATCTTTATTAGTACACGTTGCAAATTTAAAATTACAAATCCTTGACAAATACTTATAATTCTGTTATAATCACTTCCTAGGTTATCTGTTTGATGTAACCCAGTCATTCACGAAGGTGTTCATCATCGTCGGCTTCATCCACGCTGTCATGGTCGTTCATCTCTTCATCGTAGCGATCCTCATCAAGAGACGACGACAAGGTGTCAGCTCTGATTTTGACCACTGAGAATTTACAAGAGGCAGAAACGTGATCAAGTTGATACCAAGCAACCTATGAATATCATGACATTGTATCGCGGAAGAGGTTTACGGTACACCATGTGTAAAGTCCTCGAGGGACTGAGGAAAGTAGATAGAAAATAGAAGTGAGATGGAAAGGCGAGAAAGTGGAGGTTGGAAGGAAGAGTATCTTTCGGAAGTGAGTATAGTCCTGAAAAGGACTGTAAACCAGAAAGTTGTAGGCAGGATGAGAGGTTTGAGTAGAAGACTGGATTGAGTTGGCATCATGACATTGGTTGGTCATAGCTAATAGTAATAACTAACTGTATTTCCATGATTTTAAAGCATCTATTGTCATGTTCTTTTAGTATACATATTTAGAATGACCCTGGTTTTTGGCCTCTTCCATCCTAGAAGTCCTCAGAACCCGAACCAACCATTATGGGGACCGTGCATTTGTGCATGTTGTACCAGTCCTCTGGAACACGCTGCCAAGGGTCATTCGAAACCACCAATGCCTCGAAGCCTTTCAGAAACATGTTAAAACTGTTTTATTTGCTCAGAGTTACAAATGAAATTATGTTGTTAAAATTCTGGAGAGATATTTGCGTATTTTGTTTTGTATAGCGCCTTGAGTAAGTTATTTGCGCTTTTTGAATATTTATTATTAGTATTATTATTATTAATATTAATCAGGAGTTTAGTGGTTGGTTCTTAACGGTTTAATAGCTTCATAGATAACTGGGGCCCGTTTCTCGAAACCGTCATAAGTCTAACTTCTTGGACAACCCGTTGAAACGTGTGTTATAACATTAACACGCGTATCTATGAAGGATTTCTACGAACTTAGACTTATAACGGTTTCGAGAAACGGACCCCTATATTTGTATACGCGTGAATCTCTGCCATCTTTTTGTCATTTTGTTAGTGTTGATATTGGACATGGCCCTGGATGATGGCATTTATTGCATCAGGAGTTTACCCTCTAATTTACCTTCAAACTTATACTAAAGGTTTCCCACTGTGCCATGTTCTTGGAGCATTTGTTTAAATGTAAGCCCTCGTGATTTACCTTATACGAAAGACAAAAACAGTTCTGGATTCGATGGCTCTAAAGAATATGTTCAATGTAGAATGAATGATTATGAATGACTATTTAGATCTTCATAATGCTATTATTGCTGTTGAATATGTTTATATCTGGGCCCCGTTTTACACAGAGTTGATATCAATCGCAACTTATTTGCGATTGATATCAATCACAACTATGTAAAAAAAGAGATAGGAGACTGCAAACTTGTGATTGATTGGAGGACTTGCGATTCATTTGGATCAATCGCAACTCTTTGTAAGACGGGGCCCAGAGGTCGACATTCCAATGGGATCCAATAGCCTATTGGGCCATCAGAAACCATTAGAGCTATTGGTGTCTATTGGTTTCAATGGGGAAAGTGAAATATTGGACTCACAGAAACCAATGTAGTATATATCGTACCAACACACCCACCCACAGAGAAATGCTGATGGACCAACAGAAAGGTTCTAAAGGACCAACTTCCATCCACATCTTCTATGGGTTTCTGTTGGTCCATTAGATATTTCTTCTATGATAGGTTATTGTTGGTCCATTGAGATTTTCTATGGGTTTCTAATGGTCCAACATTCCATATTCCCTATTATAGCCCATCGGCTTCTATTGGTAAATCGACCCGGGTAGAAGAACCAGTGATAAACTTATAATTCATAATCGATGTTGGCAACTGTCCACCAACATGTATCTTCTAATCTCCATTGCATTTACTCCACAACAAAGATCATTTGAAGTGAATTCAAGAGTAACATTTAAAGTGATACAGGCTCGTACACACATATTATATACTAAACATGCATATTGTTTCTTGGTTAGCATGATCATAATCAATATATTGCTAAGACGTGAATGTAATTGTAACATGTTTAGACAAAATAATCTATTGGTAATGGCCGAAGGAAAATATAATTCACAAAATTGATGTGCATTGTCATAATTTGCTTAACAAATCATGATAAATGTATTTTTCTGTGAACACGTGTAAAGTAATCATGAATATGCATGAGATACATAGATATGTTGGTTTCTATTGGTTTCTATTAGACATATTGATTTATATTAGTCCTATTGGTTTATATTGGTCCCATTGGGTTCTATTTGTCACGGTTTATATTGGTCCTATCGGTCCTATTGGTTTATATTGGTCTCATTGGATTATATTGGTTCTATTGGTCCGATTTGTTTCTATTGAGTATTGGCCATATTGGCTTCTATTGGTCCTATTGGCTTATATTGGTTTATATTTGTCTTATTGGTTTCTATTGAGTATTGGTCCTATTGGTTTCTATTGAGTATTGGTCCTATTGGTTTCTATTGGTTTCTGTTGGTTTCTGATGGTTTGAATGGTCGCTATGGGATTATATTCTATGGGTCCAACAGAAACCATTAGAGACCATGACAATTCTAATGTCTAATGGTCTCTGATAGTCTCTATGGGTTGTTGTTAATGTCAGTGAATTGTACAATTATTGAATAAAATACATATGAAGAGGAAAATATTGTTGTTTAATATATTTAAAAGAATATATATAATTTATTACGTTATTGACCCCGTAGTTCATAATTATTATTGTTGGCTGACGAGACTACGTGTCTTTCCCGTGGCCTGACCCGGGGGCAAATCGGTTATACTACGGACGACGCGACCGCGTGCAACATACGCGAATCCGAAGCGTGAGGAAAACTTAGGTCTGTTTCGCGAACGCTGGCCATATAGAGATTAAGTCGCTGACTACCGTTAATCAAGTCCATTCGTTTACGTGCAGTTGTCCATAAGAAGACGTAGATGGCATTAACCAGTATTTGCCAAGCTACACTGCCTTTAATATATCCCTTTGAAGCGTCTCTGTGTCTGATAACATAAAAATAGCAAAGGTCATACCGTTTTTCAAAAACTGTAAAAACTGTAACAAATATCAAACTATTTCATAACTAACAGGTATTTCAAAGATATAAGAACGAATTGTGTACATGAGAACAACTGAATTTTTACAGCTCCACAATGTGTTAACTGACTGTCAATTTGTTTTCCATGAACCGCATAGCACACCCCTCTCATTTATCGAAAAAGCAACACAAGTTATTAGAAAAAACTAAGTCAAGGGTCAAATGTCATAGAGGTCATTTTTTTTAATATAACTAGAGGTATTAACCTTATTAGCACAATATGTCGAGAACTTCTTGAGGTTTGAGCTTCAAACATGGTGAGAGTATTCCCACAGGAAGATGATCCAATTAAATTTCGGGGCCAGTAGGTTAAGATTAGAGGATTTTTGTTTCCATTGTGAAAGGTCACAAATATTTTCATCCATTTCTTATTTTGAATTTAGGGCGGAGGCATATTGTAGACGCAGTCGCATATGTCTTTGTGTATGTATTATTTTATTATTAAACAGATACATGTGCATAATTATTATTTTTGTTACCCCCATCCTATAGTTACTTTTTCTTTAATAAGGTGATCTGCCGCGAAGCGTGGCAGAGAAAAATTCCGAATGTTTGTATTCGTATCATCAGTTAGAACCTAAATCAAGAATATGTTGTTTGCTTAGATTTCCGTTTATAATAATTATTTGAATTTCATTAAAAATCAGGTCCCAGGATTATCGTAGAGAGTGTGGTAGGCTTGACACACTTTGCGTAATCATATATTTGAAATAAACCGCCCTGATTCATTTATGCATATCTTTACAAAGTAGGAAGAATTGCGCTACAAAGAACAGGTATTGACAAACAATATTATTGCATTCATGTTTATTTTTTAAGAATAATATAAAATGATTTATTACTGCTGAATACGATAATTAATAAATTCATCAGAACAAATTTAAAACTTGAAAAAGAGAAACAAACTTTTGACAGAACTACACGGTATAACAATGTAAGTTTGCATACAATTCAATATATCCACCTTGGAAATCAGCACTGATACCTCACCCCAAAACAAAGTGAGCAGAAATCCATACAAACTACTAAGATAATCTATGCGTATATACATCATATAATAGCTGTGTATTATTCTTAAGCAAACAAGTTAAAATAACAAAATTTGATTTCTTTACAAACCCAGTCAATAAAGTACAAGTACATGTACATCACAAAATACTTGTTAACTCTAAGTTGTGTTTGTGTAACGCGAGCGATTTACCCCCTCCTCCCTCTCCAACCTCCCTCTCCTCCCCCCCCCCCCCCCCCTCTCTCTCTCTCTCTTTCATTTTTTCTCTCTCTCTATCTTTCTCTCTCTCTCTCTCTCTTTCTCTATCATCTTTCTACATCATTCTTGTTCACCCTTTCACTCTCTCTATATTAATTGAAAAGTTAAAACAAAAATGGAAGCACAGTCATTGAGGAAAAAATATACATTAGGTCTACATTAATTTTTCTACTGCTATCTGCTGCTCAAAATGTCCCGGGCGCATCTTATTTTTGTTCGTACCACAGCGAGCCCAGATTCCAGTATGAACTCATGTTCATACATAACAAGCTACGAATGCTTGCAAAGAGGTCACAAACAATTGGACTTTGATTATTTATTGCTTTGCCTCATATTATAAAGGCAAAACAAAACTGAATAAAAACTGAGAATCGAACCCTCAAGTCAACTCCAAAGTATATTGATACGACATTGTCTTAACCGATTGAGCTAACGATGGATGAATGAAAGGTTGATTTGTATAATTAAAATCACCCTATTAACAACCCTACCGGATTCCATGTGCGCATGCGCAGGTTTCCTTTGCGAGCTCAATCTGGGCTCGCTATGGTACGAAAAAAATAAGACGCGTCGCGTCCCTGGCCCGTTGCATGAAATTAGAATTGATGGTAGCTTTGCCATTAACTTCCATTGAAAAACCTAGATTCGGTTGGCTTTTGAGTGATGTTGCCATGGTAGTTAATATTTATAACAGGGTTAACATTCCGCCCCCCGCCCCCACTCAGTGTTCTTTAGGGTACGCAAATGCGTGTTCCCAGCACCCCCGAAAGATCACCGAAAGATTGCGGAATTTAAAATACATTAAAGCAGCTGTAGCGATGTCGGTAAAATACCCCGGATGTAAGGGGTCTGAATATTGCAGAAATGACATATTAACAATCCAGACATCATTTTAATCATACTATTGGATATTGAAATTATTCAAAATGTTGTTCCTTGAGAATCTTTGATATCATTGTCTTTAAAACTGGATACAGGCCATGAGACAACAGATCAATAATTGCATGTTGATAACCTTCCACCGGGTTCACTAGACGGATATCGTCGGTCTCGTAGGGTGTCGGCCTCACGGGCTGTTGGTCGGTTGCTTACATTTCCATATACAAGTTATGGTTTGGGCATTGCAAAGACTTCGTTATTCACTCCGCCCGAGGCTTCGGGTTGGTTCCTTACCGGCTCTATGGTATCTCCATCAGTACTCTTAAGAAGAGGAAGAGAGAAAATGGAGTGTTTTAATTACTCAACATGCCCATCATGGAGGTACGGGGGTAAAGACCAGATGAATTAATAAATAACAAATAACAAATTTCAAAAAAGAGCAAATAAATAGATAAATAAATATTCAAATTTGACTTGATTTGATTTATTTATTTCTGTTTGATTTTCTTTTTCTTATGCATTTTTTACAAATATATAACAAGCAAGACATTGCAAATTTTACACATTTCAAAAGAATATACCGTCGAATAAAGTGAGGCTGGCCGTAACTAATCGAAAACATCAAACACGAGGGTTGACAATAAATGAATAAGTTCATCAATATAATCAAATAAATAAACGAATAAGTATTTTTAAAAGGAACAAATAGATAAATAAATCAATAAATAATAAATAACATTTTCCACAAAAAAATTAAATAAATAAATGAGAACGTTAGTAAGTAAATGAATAAATAGTTAATTAACTAATTAATTGATAACAAGATAAAATAAAAAAAAATCAAAAATAAGTACTTTAAACTTAATGAATAAGTGAATGTAAGTAATTAAATGAATAAATGAATTAATTAATAAATCAATACATTAATTAATGAATTGATAAATAAATTGTTTATTAATAACAGATAAAGCAACAAATTAATAAATAAATAAGTAAATGAAACTTACTCCATATTCTATGTCGGAGAGATCACCATCTTCCTCATCTGAGCTCGACTTACATTTACTGCACAGCCCGCAACATCCACAGAAACAACAAAAACAACAGCAACAACAACAACAACCCGTCGCAATGAAGCATATTATTGATGTGATCTGTGTAGGAGAGAAACGAGAGAAAAATGTTATATGATTTTTGTTTAATGATACAAATTTCTTCATGGTCACAGGGGACTGCCATTTTTTACAATCCCCAGTTTGTGCGCCCCCCCCCCCCCCGATACTTGTTTGCCACCTTTATGCTCCAGATCTCTGTTTTGTTTTATCTTTACTAAAGAATGTATATAATAATATTGTTAATATTGTTAATTTAGTTAATATACATCGTAATTTAACCTCTTTCTTAGAAATCTTCAATTTTATTTTATCCCTGAAATTCAGTTCTCTCCCTATCACTGTCTCTCTCTTTCTCTATCTCTCTCTCTCTCTTTCTCTTTCTCTTTCTCCTCCCTCACACAGACACACAGCACACACACGCACACACACGCATACCCATCACCCACTACCGATAGTTACCTTGAAGCATTTGCTGTTGAACATGAAGTAGAGTCCCACGTAGTCATCTCCTACGGTGTCGGCTATGTAGAGACCCAATGATCCGTACTCGTCATAGATCTGTCTCTTCTTCTCGTCTGTTAAGACTTTATGTGCACGATTGATCTCTTTAAACTGAACGGAAGATGGCGAAAACAAAAACAATCAAATATTGTACCAATACTTATAATAATAAGGTACTGTGTTTCAACTAGTGCACCCTTTATCTTTGACTAACGAAACATACAAGCAACAACAAACAAAAACAAAACAAATTACAAGGAGTATGAATAATTTACTTGTTTCGCATAAAAACATCGTCGAACGAAGTTGAATTTTAAAAAATATGAGGAAAAGTTGACATAAAACAAAAATGAGGACGGTCCTTATTTGTTACACCTCCATCCCTTTGATAACTTTCAGATCTCCCCCTCATCGAATGGCAAAAGAAAGAGAAACAATTGAGATGGAGAAGGAGAGAGGAGAGAACGGAACCTGAAAAGAGGATGATCAAAACTACCTCTCCCAATCCTCTCACTCCTCTTTCTTTCGGTACCCCTTTTAATTTGCATTTCATCCGTCTCTGCCCCACCCCTTTTAATTTTACACCTCCATCCTTTTCAGAACTTTCAGATCTCCCCCTCATCAAATGGCAAAAGAAAGAAAAACAATTGAGATGGAGAAGGAGAGAGGAGAGAACGGAACCTGAAAAGAGGATGATCATAACTACCTCTCCCAATCCTCTCACTCCTCTTCCTTTTGGTAGCCATTTTAATTTGCATTTCATCCGTCTCTGCCCCTCCCTTCCTCCCACCCCAGCCCCACGCCCTTACTGGCTGGTCCTACGTTACACCATTGCCTGACTACGTACCTTATCTTCTGCTGTGGGGTCGTCTCTATTTTTATCTGGATGATACCTCAAAGCTTGCTGTGTAAGAAGAAAGAGAAAGAAAAAAACATACATTCTTATTATTGATATTGAGTAAAAAAAAAATTGTCCGGCACGAGGTTAAGCATGATTGTAGCCAACCAACTTTCGTTTCCTCATTTTCTTTCCTCAACTTAATTTATTTGATATCAATTGTCCAATTAGGGTTTAAAGGCATTGTTGAACAATGTTTCCAGTTTTGCCAATCTGAGATGCATGGCCCTGAGTGTTGTCAGTGTCTGCGATATGGTGTAACATTGACGCCCTAAAAAAAACTAGCGCTTCAAAATAATCATGAAGTGCTTCAAAAAAGTGAAAAATCTTTGAGTGAAAGGTTTTACCATACTCATTTCCCCCTAAAGACTGTAGTGTTTCGAATTGCAATCATAAATATCTTTATAATCAAACATGCGATTTGCATGTAAAAGTCATGGGATTTATTTCTGACCTAAAGGTTTATAATTATGATTACAGCATGAGCTAGATCCAGGATTTTTTTTAAATTCTGAGTCAAAGTTATCTCATGCCTTAAATATAGAATAATTACTTAAAAATGGGTATAATATCAACCAAGTCGGGTTTTAAAAGAATAATTCCCAAAGGGTGGATACATAATTACCATCATGGTAGACTTGTACACGGTACTTTTTAAGAGTGTAGGCCTACAGTGAATTGTTAACATCTTGGGCTCTGGGCCCTGTATCATAAAACTTATATGAATAACAAGTTACATTAATTGTTATAAGCTACTGAAATCGTGGCATCTGATTGGTTGAGAGCAAATTTGCCGCAGAAATTAAGCATCAGTCATGGATAATCAATCTTTATGAAACAGGGCCCAGCTCAGTGGTGATCTCACATCTCATGCAATGCATGCCACTATTTTTGCTCATGGCTTTGTTTTAGTATTCAAAGCCCGTCTGTACTAGTTTGGCTAGGAGGGATAAGATCACCCAGCGTGGTCACTGACATATGGCTATCTCATCAACTCAGCTCTCAATTAACATAAGAAAAAGAGGATCATGGGGGACCAACGGGCACCACTTAGACATTGTTTTTTATATAGAGGGGGCAAGTAGCTACAAGTAGTACAGTGAGGCTTTAAAAGCCTCGTGATACGGTTGCAAGAGACCGGTTTACTAACATATTCAAATTTATGAATGTTTCTTTCCTAGGGACCTAGTGACGAGGCATCCATTAACCTATTATAAATGAATGAACTAGAATACTTGCAATCCGGTTTGCATATCGTATTTGTTACCATGTTGGGCAAGCCCCGGACGAGCCTTCAGGTTGCCAAGAACAACCTTTGTTTAAAAAAGTTGAATAAAATTTGAATTTGTTATTAAACGTTCTATTTTGTTTGAGCTTAGGTTTAAATTTAAGGTTAGGATTAGGCAGACTACTTTATTCTACCTTTCTTCATACATTGTAGTATTAATTTTTATGATCATCTCTCTCCCTCTCTCTCTCTCTCTCTCTCTGTCATCCACTTTTTGCATACGTGTCTCTTTCTCTCTTGTTTGTGATAACGTTGTAATTTGTTTGACAGAAATTGTATTTTCTATGCGATACATCGTAAAGCTAGAAAATGTCGTTTGTTCGGTTCCCACTTGTTATTACATAACAGGACATGAAGTGTGACAGGTGTTTAGGATTGACGAGCACGATAAAGCGTATCGCGCGGAGAAGCAACAAAATTAGGGACTTTCCGATTTGCAAGTCTCGACATAGTTGACTGCTACGTGTGACGTCCTTTTAAAGGTAATACAAAGTTTTGGTATGGGGTCATTAATGTGGTTCAAATGAACATATTGGAAGCATGATACGATCCTATAATATTCAGTGATCGTTGTCGCGGTTGAAATCGAGTCTAAAGTTATGATATTGTAAATAATAAATGCTTTATGTTGTATAGCTCCCTCTCAAGGTCAAGATATTAATTTAGCTTTAAAACAATGTTTCTTGACTTAAATCGACCGATTTGCTATTCCCGTTTGGAAATTATTTATCAGAACTGCATATCCTGATATTTTCATGGTCGCAGCTACCATTGGATGGCCGTATAAGATATTTGAAATTTATCAAAATTTACCCGGGAGCACCGGTAAACTTTTATATTCAAGTTTTCTCGAAAGCAGAAGTGTTTTAGGGGCTAATCTATATGCTTATCCTCAAGGGCATCCAAATATATCAACATTTTAAAGAATCATCATCCGGCTATTTTCCAAATTTCCCAAAACTGGCAATGCCTTAAAGCAGTCCACTATGTCGACGTGCAAATCGAAAAGTCCTTAATAGCATGCATGGGCGTGGCAGGGAAGTCATAGCCTTGTCTCACTCATAAATGTATGTATCCTCTTAAAATTAGATCATTTCATTGCAGAGTAAACGCAATTTCAAATTTTCAAAATTGGTGAAACCAAATACGTTCAACTCTCAGAACAGTGTGACAAATTAACAAATTAAATGCTGCCAAAAGAAATATTGAAAAGTTGCACTTTATCAAGCAACCAAATTGTCAAGCTGAGTTATGCACGTGCATTTCTATCGTTGGGTTTTTCCGGAGTTCTTTTTCTTATCAGTTTTTATCTCTGTGTTTTTCAGCCTAGACTTCCTTTATAGGACTGGTCATGTTATAATTGTACACCTTTTCGCGTTTGTGGGTGATTGTTCGTTGCATGTATGTCAGACGAATCACCACACAAATACAGATTCAAATATATTAGGTAAAGAACATTACAAATATAACTTATGCTATGGTCACATTACCCAAAAGTAGCCTGCTCGGCGGCGCCTGCTCACTTTTCACTCGCCGCCCAAAATACGCTCGGTGCCTGGGCGGTCGCCGCCCGGACACCGACCTAATCGCTGGGCGATGCCTAATTCCAGCAGCGACCGAGCAAGCTACTGATCGGTCGGTCGCTGCTCTGATTTGTGACCATAGCTTTAGCCGCCGTTCCTAGCCCATGAGCCAGTTCACAGTTGCAGTTTCAGCATGAGCAGATAAAGGTCATTGCAGACCAAATTGTGAAATACACGGAGACAAAATACTGGACACGTGCTCATGAAAGTTATGTAATCCTTATTCATTTATGCACAAGCAGTGCACTCCATTATACACAGCTGAAGGTATTCTTTGAAAAGGGGAAACAAATGCTATTTAAGAAGCACCTCCATCGATGTAGGAGTAATTATTTCAAAATGTACAAAGTGGGACCTTTGCTAACCGTAAACTGGTCTATACTGACAGGCTATCTTCAATCCATGAATAACTCACTCCTTCTCTCCCCCCCCCCCCCCTACGTCCATCTTTCTACCTTTCTTACCTTTCTGTATGCTTTCTTTATTTCTTCCTCCGAAGCTCCCCTATTCAAGTTGAGCAGAGCATAAAGCGACTCCCCAGATACACTGAAAATGACATTTAGAAATTAATTAATTAATAAATAGGTCAATTAAACATTTATTTCATAATCTAGATAGACAGTGGTAAAAACAGATCGTAATCATTCAAAAATATATCACAATATAGCATACATGGCCCAGGACAATGTGTTTGTCAAAACATGGCATAAGATATAAACATGAAACATACCAATGTACAAATATTAAGATACATAGTTCAATGAGATTATATATATGACATATTTAACATTTGATTTAGGAATATAATATTCAAACCCCCACCTCAAAAAGTGTAGGGGTGTATGTATTCCCCCCCCCCCCCTTATGGAATTACGCCGGTCGTCTAGGTCATGCCCGAGTAAATACCAACCGTGTTCGACATTACCCTGACGTGATCTCATAGCCTAGCAAAATATCAATGTATTGTATTTACTATCAATTGATTAAATACCGAAGTCAATCTGATAAATAGTTGGACTTTGGAGTTTGTGTCGGGTTCTTTCAATTGGCACAGTCAATAACCTCTCAACGTGTATGTTGGCACATGTTTATATGCAGTTCTTTATTAAAGGGAAATCCATCTTCATTAGCAAACGGCTCTTAAAGAAAGCATACATATAAGATGAAGACTGGTGGTCAATTTCTGACATCTATGCAAAATTTTGCAAAATCACTATACTGTATGTATGTGAACTTCGAATTGGCTGAATCGGTAATGTCACTGTTAAGTAATGCCGGAAATCTTTTCTTTTTTTTCAAACACAGAAAATTACTTAACGTCACTTTTCTCAAAATCTAACACTCAGGAGGGACTTCTATTTTTAGAGGACCTATGGTAATATATTATCAATAACATGTTTTAAGTTCCTAAAGGGAGAAGGCAATCGGGGGATAGCCCAAAATTAATGTTGCTCTTGTACACGACAAACGGGAGAGTTGTCCGCGACTACGTCACAATCCACTACAGGGGCGGATCTAGCTTTTTGCTAAGGGGGGGGTTGACCAAAATAATGACGATGCGGAGCATCGTCCACGAGCCGCGAAGCGGCGAGCCGATTTTTTTGGGGGTGTTTATTTGAACCCCGTAAGTGATGTTTTCCTGGCATCTATTAACACAATGGAGACCATAAAAAGCAGTGCATGATAACGTCTTTTTAAATCAAGTAACAGTTAAATACACAGTTATATCCAGAGTTATCATGTGTTTGGTTAAGTTACCAGATGAGTTGAATATCTTCTCACAATATTTGCACTTGAAAGGGTTTCTCTCCAGCGTGCGTTTTTTTTTTTTTCTTTTTTTCTTTTTTTTTTCTCTTTTTTTCCTTTTTTTTTTTTTTTTTTTTTTTGGGCCGCCCAAGGGGGGGGTTTAAACCCCCTAAACCCCCCCCGTAGATCCGCGCCTGCACTAACAAAACTGCCAGTTTGGGATACACAAAGGTATCATTTATCTCATATTTCAAACATTACTCTCTCATTATTGGTTCGATCTTTCAAACTTACGCCATTCAGTTTCTCTTATTGTTCTGCTTTCATGCAAATAAACGCACAGTATTATAATAAGGGTTGGATTGCCCTTTAATAGCAAAACCGAGACGTGTGGGTAATTGCTACTAGTGCATGTAGTTAAATTTCAAGTATACATGAAGGAAGTGTCTGCCATTAAATAAAAGAGATTTTGTGTGAACCTGAACAAAATACGGAATCATTCGAGTTTTTGAAGTGCCTACACAATTTTGCTTTATAAGGTAAAAACAAACCTTGTAACAGAAACGTAATGGTATTCAATTTTCATGATGGTAATAGACCTCAAAATTTGCTGGAAGAATTCATATGTTAAAATAAATCAGTAAACTGACATTATGAATGCAAGATATCTCGTTGAATTACTGCTGGGTATTGTAGACAATATTGGCTGATATCTTGTTCGGGATCATTGTCCTTATTATTATTATTAGGCAATTACCTGTTTAATTGTTTTATTATTGGTAACAAGGAAATGAATATAAGGGGACTTTGTACTCCATGTAGAAGAAGGTGTCTACAAAAATCAGACTTGCTACGAAACTGAATCATTGGAGTTTCTGACTAGCCACAATATCCTTAGCTAATACGGTAAAACAAATGTAACGGATAAAGAAACGTAATGGTACCTGATGGCAAATAATAGACCTTAACAATCAAATAGCTGAAGTGTTGACAGAATTCAGTACACTGATATCTTCTTCTTCCTTCTTCCTTCTTCCTTCTTCCTTACTTCTTCCCCCTTTTCCTTCTTCTTTTATCTGTTTTCCTTCTACTTGTCATTTCGTGATTGTTTGTTGTTTTGTAATATTGTCTTGTGTTTTACAAGTCTTCGTAGGCACAATAATTGAAAAAATATTATTCTTTTATGGGGGATTCACAAACTACTACAAGCACCGCTTCATAGTGGATTCCCCCCCCCCCCCCCGTTTTCTCGGAAATAAAGAATTTCTTGTAACGATTTTATTATGTGAAAAGTGTCGATACGTGCGCTATATAAGAATCCAATATTATTATTATTTATTATTTGTATAGTTACCAAGAAATAATGAATTATGTACATACATCGTTGTTTAAACATTCTGTAATAATATATGTAATACCTTTCTTTATATTTCTGTTGGAAATGAAATAAATATGAATTGAATGAATAGAATTGATATAATGGAGGATAGATACATGTACGAGGTTGAAATCTTTTGCTGGGTTGTAAAAATATTGACCGAAGTTTACTTAATATGCCTGAATTACCGGGAAGCTTCACATCTGTATTATATAATACTCAATAATTTTGTTGTGGATACAATTATATCGAACAAATATGGATAACAAAGATAAAGTGAAATTTGGCCATTTAGCAGGTATGTGCTTGAAATAATTATGTTTGACCGGTAATATAGATACATTTGTGTGTGTACATACATGTATGCATGTATGTTTATATTATGTGTATATATGTAAATATATATATTGAGTAACAGATGATGACAGCATATTCTTCGATCAAGATCGACTTGTCAAATAGAGAATAACAACAATACAATACCTCATTGATCGGGTGTCCGAACCCGCTGTCGTCTTTTCTTTTCCCGACGTCGGGTCACCTGTGTCATTTTCTGTTGTATTTCCCGCCGTTTCCTCGGGCGGACCCGTAGGGTTATTGCCGTCTCCGCCAAGCCCCATACCTCCGTAGCGTTATATATCCTAGTTTCACGTTACTCCAATGTACAAATAGTGTCCTATTTTTGTCTCAGTTTCGGACATCGGACGGTCCAATAAATTGCGATTTACTTGTTTTTGCAGATTCCCGCGTTGTGGTTAAAATAAATCATACAAATCATGCTCAGTGTTAATAGTTGTTGCCAAAATCAAACCATTCTGTCGAAATGTTCTCCCTTAAATCTCCACGTGAAGATATAGTCGGAATGTAGGTGTGTCCCCTCCAGTATGCAGTATAGTAATCTATAAGTAAATGTGGCAGTACATGCAACGATTATATAATATATCTACGCCTCCGTCGCTTGACTACTGATCGTACAACGCTGAGTGCACTAACTTTGGTATCACAGTCTGTACTTTGTACTTATGCGTGGTGAACTACATGTATATATTACACATGTACACGTACAATGTATATACCACTGTGTATGTAGGCCGTTTACTGTTGTAAAGTGTGTAAAGCTTCCAGTTGTAAAGCGATATGACTGAGTGCACACGTTCTAAGGAAAGCGGGGGAACCACCTTTGCTCGTCAACAGGGTGCAATATAATCTATATACCCGCAGATATAAAGATAAATTCAATCAATACGGCTGTAAATAGGGCTATCGCCGATAACAGGTCTGCTTTTACGTCTGGAAAGTGCGCTTTTAATCTCGAAAAGTATATGAATTGTTGCAATGAAAGAAAAATAGTGTGGAGGTAGCATTTGACTTGTAATAGGGACTTTTAGATTTGCACAACGACAACGTGGATTGCTACGATCGACGTCATTTTAATGCACTGCCTTGAATGGACGTCACACGTATCAGTCCATGCAAATCTAAAAGTCGCTATTGATAAATATAACTTGGAACTAGGTCCTGGATTAGTCCATATAGCCTAATGTACTTGTCTAATTACTGGGGAAGGATATAAATAGCTTGTATTTGTAGACGATATGTAAAGTTTTCCTAGAAACTCCTTCACACAATAGATTGACTAATTATTTTATAATTATTGTATATTTGTTCCCCTATTTTGTTTTGGTTTTGTATTTATCCAACATTTCTTGCATGCCCTTGCTGCGGATATATTCACTGACAGAGGCCGTGGAGTGTCTTTTAAAGTGGAGGCACCAACAAAAAGGGCAATTGTGCCATGTGAAAAGCAACATGCGACTTTTTTTTCTTGTACGAAACACCATTTAGTTTTTGAAAAAGTATTCAATTGTTCAGAAATAATAATAATAATAATAGTGAACATTTATAATGCGCCATGTCTGTCAAAAATGACACTCCTGGCGCAGTTGTGTGGAAATTGTATAATTGTGGGCATACGATCATGAATTAATTCAAGAAAGAAAGTAAAATAAACATAAGTTAAAGTTTAAAGATACTATGTCCCTTTTGCAGCCAACCTCAAATTCTGTAGAACCTTGCAGGAATTATGAATATGTCATGTATGTGCTATCCGTAAAATTTAAGCGTTAGCAGTGTCCTAATATTCATATTATGCAAGGAAGTCCGTTTACTTGCTAGACTTCACTGTCAGACACTATTGAGTGACTGACTGGCCTTTTTTCTTCTTTGGTAATAACATACATAAAATGAGCTGTAAAGGGTCCATAGCATTTGTCTACATCAATAACCCATTTCTTGTGATGGCCAAAATTAAACTGATTGAATCTTTGCGCAGCATAAATCGTACGACCATTCAGTACAATGGTCTGAAAATCAAGACTATTACTTATTTGCTCTATAGCTCCTAAGTCGATTCGACAACTAATAGTCGTTATTTTCCCACTTAAAGACATTTTCAAGCCCCCTTTTTTTAGGGAAGTTCTAAATTAGTATTATCTTTCAAATGCCATTGGAATTTAACCTTCTCATTTTGGGGCCTGCAAATGGGACATAGTACCTCTAACATACTTCAGGACATAATTTGCGATAACAGAATGATATAATACAAAGCATATTACAACAATAAACGTTATATAAGGGTAGTACAGTGTGAGACATAATTAAACAAACTTGTTGAGA
Source organism: Strongylocentrotus droebachiensis (assembly GCA_035222895.1). Taxonomy (NCBI): domain Eukaryota; kingdom Metazoa; phylum Echinodermata; class Echinoidea; order Camarodonta; family Strongylocentrotidae; genus Strongylocentrotus; species Strongylocentrotus droebachiensis. The sequence continues at coordinate 4,954 of JAVYIG010017585.1, read as the reverse complement.
ACAGAAACGTTTTTAACAAAGACTTGGTCTGTGAGTAGGAGTTCTCATTTCGGAGATGAGGAGGGAGTGAGTTCCAGAGTTCAGGGCCAGAACTTGAAAATGATCGCCTTCCCCAGGAGTACCGTGAATGTGGGATTCAAAGAAGTTGGGTGTGAGCAGAGCGGAGTAGTCGTGGTGGTTCATAGCGGTGTACTAGGTCTTGTATGTATGAGGGTGCATTATGCAGTGAAGAGCTTAATAGACGAGAAGAATGACTTTGAAGATGATGCGCTGGCGGACAGGAAGCCAGTGCAGTGCCTGAATGATGGGTGAGATGTGAGTGGTGGCTTTAGTGAGCGTTACAAGTCTGGCCGCTAAGTTCTGGAGTTGTTGGAGGCGTTGCAGCTGGTAGTCAGGAAGATGTATCAGAAGAGAATTGCAAAAGTCTAAGCGAGAAGAGATGAGGGAATGAACCATGGTTTCAGTAGCCTTACGTGTCAGGAATCTTCGGATGTGCGAAAAGTTGCAGAGTTGGAATCTAATGGCTAAATAATCTAAATAAGCAGTCCAAATAATTGGGATGGTATATATTTGAATGGAGAGGGGATAGAGTTGTTCTGAAGGAATTAAGCAAACAAGTCGTCAGGTGCTTTGCACCAAAATCAAATGGACGTGTGCCAATAGAACTGAAAATGCTATGGACTAAGACCACAGAGCAAAAAGGCAAGTGACACTATGAACATGACGGACAAAGAGAGCGGACAAAATATACAGTTCCTCAGGTAGACAAAGGAACATCCCTTCACTGCTATTATGTAAAAATGTGTAGAACAGGTGTCACATGCATATTCACCCGTTTTACTCAATTTTACATAATAGCAGTGAAGGGAAATTCCTTTGTCTACCTGAGGAACTGTATATTTTGTCCTCTTTCTTTGTCCGTCATATTCATAGTGTGATGAAGATGGGAAAGTTACAAGGGTAAACGGATGGGACAAGAGAGTGGAGGAAGCTGAATCGACATCGACATCGACGTAGCCGAAGGAGGGAGAAGATGGCAAGGACAAGGAAGGACAGAAAAGAAGAGCAAAAGAAAAGGACACAGAAGCGGTTGAGAGCAAGAAGGAAAGGAGAACAAAAGCACGGTATCCAAATCGACATGGATAGGTTTGTAATGGCAACAATACCGGCCTCCTGGCCCAATTTTCCAGGGGGGGGGGGGGGGGAGGGGGCGGAAATTTGAAAATTGCGCACACCGCTTTTTCAAGGTCATATTAGAAGCACCATACCGGTACAATTTTTGACATTTTCATCGGGGGGGGTATAGCCTCTTGCCCGAGAAAGTAATTTTCTGGTTTTACAATTCGGCTAGTGAGCGAAGCGAGCGAGCAACAATTTTGTATTTTGTGAAAGTGTTATTTATTACCAAAATTAACGAGAAAAAGATATCAAAAACTCATATTTGGGCAGCTCGCTGTCCCCCCCCCCCCCCCCCTTTCCCCATTACGCGCGAAGTGCGGAAGCTTTGACCTTTCATTAATTATTAGAGAAAGAAGACGATATGTTGTACCATTCTCGACTCGTATTCCTTGTATGAATTCAGTTTTCCCCCTCCCGCCCAAAGCGCGGAAGCTTTGACCTTTTATAGTTTAATGAAATTATTAGAGAAAGAAGATGATTCGTTGTTCCATTCTCGACTCTTAATCCTTCTCTGAATTCAGTTCCCCCCCCCCCCCCTCCCGCGCAAAGCGCAGAAGCTTAACGTTTCATTAAATTATTAGAGAAAGAAGACTATTCGTTGTACCAATCTCGACTCTTAATCCTTGTTTGAATACAGTTTCACCCCCTCTCGCGCGAAGCGTGGAAGCTTTGACCTTTCATTAAATTATTAGAGAAAGAAGACTATTCGTTGTACCATTCTCGACTCTTAATCCTTGTCTGAATTCAGTTTCCTCCCGTCCGTGCGAAGCGCGGAAGCTTTGCCCTTTCATTTATTATTAGAGAAAGAAGATTTGTTGTACCATTCTCGATTCTTATTACTTGACAGAATTCAGCCCCCCCCCCCCCCTCCCGCGCGAAGCACGGAAGCTTTGGCCTTTCATAGTTTAATGAAATTATTAGAGAAAGATGATGATTCGTTGTTCCATTCTCGACTCTTAATCCTTGTCTGAATTAAGTTCCCCCCTCCTGCGCTTTGCGCAGAAGCTTAATGTTTCATTAAATTATTAGAGAAAGAAGATGATTCGTTGTACCGTCATCGACTCTTTATCCTTGTCTGGATTGAGTTCCCCCCCCCCCCCCCCCCCTCCCGCGCGAAGCGCGGAAGCTTTGACGTTTCATTAAATTATAAGGGAAAGGAGACGATTCTTTGTACCATTCTCGACTCTTAAACCTTGTCTGAATTTCAGTTTTCCCCTGCCCGCGCGTAGCGCGTAAGCTTTGACGGTTCATTAAATTATTATTCATTTATTTTATTTTATTTTCCATTAAAATTCAAAATAAAAGACATAACAAATTAACAGCAAAATCGGAAGGACCCCAAGAAAAGCAAAGCTTGTGAGAATGGGGCCTTGTACAAAAGTAATCATACAAGCAAATTATTATGACAAATATTGTAAAACTTATCAAAACAAACATACACCCACCCTCATTCTTTCACACGCACACAGACACACCAACACACACCGCAGGCAGAACATTGTACAGAAAAATCTACTCAGTGCACTTCATTTGTTCAAACAAGAACTGTTTACATGAATATTTAAACCTTGATAGGGTTGAACTACTTTTTAAATTATAAGGTAAGGAATTCCAATCATGTATGCCCTGGAATCTTTAAGTATGTTGGGTCAAGGAAGTACGTACAAAGGGGTAATGATAGTTTGATTTATTTCTGGTTTCGTAAGAATGGTAAAGAGAATTTGTTTTAAACATGTTATTAAATATTGATGGGAGCTTTTGTTTATGAAATTGAACATGAAGACTAAATTGTTTAATTTTATAAGGTCAAAGACTGGCAAACATTTCAAATCATAAAACAAAGGAGCACTTGAAGTCATATAGTTAGAATTAGAAATTATACGAACAGCACGTTTCTGAAGAATATGAATTTTATATAAATGAGTCTTGTAAGTATTACCCCAAATAATATTACAGTAGTTGATATGTGGTAAAACAATACTGTTGTAAATAGTTAATAATATATGTTTCGGCCACGTCTTTTTAAAGACGAGTCGTTTTACCATTCTCGTCTCTTAATCCTTGTTTGAATTCAGTTTTCCCCCTCCCGCACGAAGCGCGGAAACGTTGACGTTTCATTAAATTATTAGAGAAAGAAGATGATTCGTTTTACCATTCTCGACTCCCAATCCTTGTCTGAATTCAGTTGCCCCCCTCCCGAGCGATGCGCGGAAGCTTTGACATTTCATTAAATTATTTGAGAAAGAAGACGATTCGTTGTACTGTTCTCGACTTGTCAGAATTTTCAAAAATGTTTCTTGTCTGCTCCTTTTTCGTCCTATGTCCTCTTACTGCCCCTACCACCCTTGGCTACACGCCTGCTTTAAAGGGAAAATGACACAATCATGATTGTGATAGCACACAATTAGGTTAGTAGAAATGAAAGGGAAAAAAAGATCTATTACACCAACCATGGATAAATCACGGCCGGGAGCGTCATAGTTTTGTGTTATCGGGCGAGGGCCGGGGCGTAGCGACCAAGCGAGATTTTGCAATGTTGAATGCTTCTAGAAAATCACTAAGCCCAATATGTACGTTCTTTCCGCTATATTTCTTTATAGCTGTATTTCTACATTTCCTGGGGGAAGTGTCCCACTATCGGGCCCAGGATTGCCGCCTCTGTCCATGATTACTACCAACATGAGTTCAAATACAAGCACAAGCGAGTTGGTATGAGCTGAATTCAAATGAAGGGCAAAATAAGAGTTGTGAAGCGGCCCTACCGTTAATTTAAAATTTGACTGTTGAGTATATAACTTCTATTTAAAAGACATCCAAGATATTGTGCCCTTTTCAAATTTCTCACTAAAGAGTGATGACCGCAGGGGCTGTTCTTAACGTTTAACTTTGAATCCGCGGCTCGAGATTTTATGCAGCCGACCCGCCCCCCCCCCCCCCCCCCCCCCCCTCTATTCAATAACGTTTGCCAAGCCTTCTGGAATGAACCCAAATCTTCCGATTACAGTTTTCCCTTAGTCGCCGTTACTGTCACTTAGCGCCATTTCCTTGTCTTTCCCCCTTTCTCACCCGACTTTCTTCCCCCCCCCCCCCCCACCCACTCAGTGTTATCTAGGGTACACACATGTGTGTTCCCTCTCTTTGAAAGCACCCCTCTATCTCCGGTGTGTAAAGTCAGTACGGGCCGGACTTTGTTGCGTAAAACGTAACCCTTTATCGGAAATTTTGGGAACACAAATTCGGTCCCTCCGACCCCGGAGTGGGAGGGAGGGGAGGGGGGGGGGGGGGGGGGGCTTTCTTCTTTATCTTTTCTCTTCGCTTTTCTTTTCTCTTCTTTTTTCCTTTCTTTTCTCCTTTCTGTTCTCTTCTCCTTTTTTCTCCTCCTCTTCTCCTTTCTTTTTTTCTCTTCTTTTCTTCCTCTTTTTTTTTTCTTCCTTTTTTTTGCGCCGCCAATAGGGGGGCCGCGGCCGTTTCGGCCCCCCTATTGGCTGCGCAAAAAAAAGGATCCGCCACTGCCATGGTCTAAATCTAACGCACGGTTTAACACACGGTTTAAGCATGCCTAAGAGAGCAAAAAAAAGAACTGAGCATGCGCAGAATTGAAGCATTAAACTGAGCATGCGCGCTCAGTAGGCCTACACTTATATAGTTACTCCACTTTATAGTAAAAGTTGAGGAGCACTCGCTAACCGTGTTTGATTGGTAGCGTAACACACACCAACCATATGGTGGCCCTGAAGGGACATCGCGAATCACAAACTTTGTTGTGAAATTCGTG
>JAVYIG010017584.1:0-25363 GCA_035222895.1 Strongylocentrotus droebachiensis | reverse complement strand
TACTTCTGTCTAGTACTTTGCCAATGAACTTAAGTTGCACTTAAGTTAAGTAGGCCCTCTCTCACTTAAATTCGAAGCCATTCGAGCGGATCGGCCAATGAGAGGGTGTTAACTCACTGTAGTGTACAGCGCTCAACAATGCGCAAAGTTCTTCGTTGCCCGGCCCTGTAAATAATTCAAAGCTGCTCGCGATAGCTGCATTACTATACTATCCTGGTTGTGTATTGAATATACCTTGAATACCAAAGCTTCTGGAAGAAAGCCGTCTCCAGCTGCCAAGCTTCCAGGTCTAACTTCAAGGGGGGATGTTCCAGCTTCGGGGTCTTGCACCATGCACCATAGTCTAGGCTATTCATTTTACATTTTAGTTTTTAGATCTAGATCTAGATCTAGATCTAAAGTTAGAACTTCAACCTGTTCTTGATTCTCAACATTTCAAACACCACCATGACCACTGCACAAAATTCAACTAAAAATCAGTAGACTACTTTAGTCTTTACTAGTGACAAATGATGACACCTAATTCCTAAATAGCAGTAAATTACAATTAGATCTAGTCTAGACTAGATCTATTTCAACTTACCGATGTTAGAAAGAATAATTTAAAAATTCAAATCGTGAGTCTACTATCAAACTTGCCGATCAGCCACATTGTATTCATTGTATGCATCTGTGTGTATTGAGTGTATTGACTATTCATGTGTGCAAATGCTGCCTATTACACGTAGATCTAGTGCAGTGCTAGAGGTCAATACGCAAAACCACGGCATTGACTCTAAGACTCGATGCTTTGTTGGAGTGGATATAGCCACTACATCTAGATCTATATAGTATAACAATAACGAACCTGTTGTTCCTCTTTGTTGGAAGTCATTCCTGATGTTAACGTGTTCCAGATTTAGCAATCTTTAAATTTTAACCCATAACGTTTATATTATTAATTTATAATTGAACCTCAATCCGGATCGTACTGTCGCTCCGGCCGCCTCGTTCAAGATAATTTTAAATCGGAGTTCGGTAGTAGTGAGGTCGACCTATACAGTCAGTCCGCAGCGCCCGCGAATTCGCACGTATTTATACAAGTCGTATGCAAGCTATGTACGGTAAAAACGGACAATAAGCAGAAAACATTGGTACATGAAAATTATGATTGCAGGGCTGCCAACTCTCACGCAATCTGCGTGAGTCTCACGCAAATCAACCCATTCTCAAGCTCTCACGCTGATCTTAGGATCTCTCACGCTGAACTTCGAAAATAGAAACTCAAAAAAAAAAAAGTCTATTATATCGGATATTCAATATCCCTGCCGAAAGTTTCAACATTTTTTTAAACAAAAGTGCGCAAAGCTAAACCATCAATGCAATTGGTTTCGGTTTGCCGCGCAAAGACAAGATAGTGAATTGCGATTGGCTTATCCTGCGTGTGCGAGTGACGTCGTCACTTTACTATGAAGCGGGGCTTTTGTGCGACACACGAGAAGCGAGTGTCGATGCCATGGCCTGTCATCGCTGTACATCGCATCGCGCCCGGCCCCCAGCCCGGCCCGGCCCGGGTGGCTAGCTCAGTGTTTGCGATCGGATAAAGTCTTCAGGCTTCAGCCGGTACAGGTGAGTTTAAACTCTTGTCTTACGATCTGCGTTAGATGTTAAAGTATTTTATTTATCTGTGTGCACGTTGGGGCGTATTCAAGAGCCTATAATTTCGTAAATTGGTATCTTAAACTCAATTTTAGTGCATAATTGACAATTTAATCAGTGCTTTTTAAGTTTTACAGTCAATATGATGGGATCTAGTACAAAGTGTCTGCTTAGTCCCACAAGTAGAAAATTTTGTGGTAGGCCGTAACTTGTTAGGTTTTCTTCACAGATGGGAGGCTGGGGGTCATTCCACAAAAAAAGCAGAGAGTAAGGTCATCCTGAAGTGCAAATTATCTAAAGATTAACTGGATGAGAGGTATACTTATTTTGAAGAATGAAAATTGTGCAGTATTGGTTTATTTATTTTTAGTATTTTTTATATATTCATTATAGACCTATATCTATTTATTAATTTGTATATTATTTTTATATATTATATATCTATTTATTATTTTTAATATGCATGTTCCTGTTGAGTGAGGATTTGTCCATTTTGTTACAGATAATCATAGGTTGAGGTTCAACTGCTAAGCTTATAAAGAAAGTTGATTTGGAATAATGCACTTACAAATGTGGAAGTTTGTATTTTTTCAAGGTCAGTGTACTTCATGAAATCAATTAACCTATTTTAATCCTGCCATATGTATTTGTGGAATCAGGGTTAAAGTATGCACCAGATTGCACCATTTCAATTGCAAAATTGTAAAAGCTCCCTACCGTGGAAGGGGGGACACCCCCCTTCCACACCTTCCCCCCGTCGGGCGCTTTGCGCCCTCGCGCTTGGTCGCTCCGCTCCCTCGCAATGTCTCACTCCAAACTCTTTCTAAAGGTTGGCAGCCCTGTGATTGCATCAATGTTTCTCTATAGATTTTTTTCATTTATGTACCAATATAAAGAAGATAGACCAAACAATCCATCTTTATAAAACATCAAGATATTTTTTTAACGTTAACATGCTTTAAAAGAGCATTTAAAACAGTCTAAAAAACACAGCAACTTAACGATATGCAGCATTAAAAAAAAATATGAAAACGCTACTGCATCAAAAAGTAATTTGGTTTATTGTGATGATAAATATACAAACTTTCGAACCATCACTGTTTCCTTTGTTTTAGTTCTTTATATCGGTCAGGAACACGGGAAATACAACACCATGTTCATTCCAACATATTCAACAGCGGTGACACAGCCGATATGCGTGGGTCATCAGAGTATGACGTCACCTGCCGACCGGGGGATACTACGTTATATCTAGCTTTGCGTCGATTATCGATGTTCTGTGTCCGTGCGCTGTACATGGACACGCACGGAGGATAGACGGTGATTAGGAATATTCACGTATAACTCTCGGGTGCGTAACCCCCGGACGTAGAGGCTTTGTATTGCCCCATATACTTATTTTTGTGTATTATACTCATGCGCTACTTAATAATAGAAGTCTACGGAGAGTACAAGTTGGATGCGGATACGTACTCAAGTACACTATAGAATACCAGCTCTAGAATGAATAGGGGACAGTGGGGAGGGTTTAAGTGTCTTTATGCGCTATTTTTGGCCAGGCTTTGATATCATTTTAACAAAGAAGACACATTTTCTTTCTCAAATGTTTATTTGTGAAAATACAAACTTTCGGGGGGGGGGGGGGGGGGGGTTTGGGGATGCGACTGGCATTGGTATTGTGATTGAAAAAATGAAAATATGATTCTTCCCATCCCTGCTGATAAATTCCATGGTTTTATTGCAGGCGGTTGGTTGTAAAAGTTATGAAATGTGTTTTTATTTAAATTGTAAACCATGGACTAATCAATGAGAAGAGCCTTAAACATTAATTTATTTTGGTAATCCCCAGGCATTCTTTGATGGTAATATTTTATTTGATGGTTCTTTTGTCAATTTATGTAACTCCAGTTCATGTGTATTTTTAGAAATAGAATAATTACAAAATTATTTCCCTTATTCGCCTCTCTGTTTGATTTTGTTTTATAGTGACCCGCAAAATATATATCTGATCATTTATTTTCTGTTTTTGTTTATATGGTAATGACCATCGGATATAAATTTTAATGTGTGGTGGGTTGAAAGGGTGCAAATGAAATTAATAATATTCAAATTTTCACCTTCAACATAATTATCACAATCATCAAAGTCATCATCGCCATCACAATCATTATCATCATCACTACCATCATGATCACCACTATTAGCATCACCATCATCATAATCACCGTCACCATGATCATCGCCATCACCATCATCATAATCACCATCAGCATTATCACCATAGCCATCACGATCATCATCATCATCATAATCACCATCAGCATTATCACCATAGCCATCACGATCATCATCATCATCATAATCACTGTCAGCATTATCACCATAGCCATCACCATCATCACAGTCAGCATTATCACCATTGCCATCATGATCATCGCCATCATCATAATCACCGTCAGCATTATCACCATAGCCATCATGATCATCGCCATCACCATCATCATAATCACCGTCATCACCATAGCCATCATGATCATCGCCATCGTCATCGTAATCACCGTCATCATTATCACCATAGCCGGTTAAACAAAAAATATATTATTAACACTACTACTAATGATAAATAATTATAAATGAAATAGGACTAGGAATAACATTTCCATTTTATAATATTCATATTTTATTTATAAACTGACTTTGACATGTATGATGAGAACTTGAGACCATTACTTGCATAAAATGTGTCGCTGAGAATAAAAGTATTATCAGAGTAAAACATCGTTAAATTGTATAACGGTGACAGTTCAATCAGTTTTTTATTATAATAAATGCTTTGTTCAAGTAAAGGTCCGGAATCCCACCTTCGAAGTATCAGAGATACAAAAATGTAATCACTTGAAATGGATTTTCCTTTTTACTGAAAGAATAAGCTGAACAAAATCCTTCTCGTCCTTCTCCCAAACTCCCCTTTCAAGATTGTTTGTTCCTATGTGAAGTCCAGCAAATGCTGATCCAGGAATACAATGGAGACTGATGTGTGAAGTCTGTGTCTTAGAAGATTTGTTGTCAATGTTCCGCAAGTTTCGATGGTTGAGTACATCCATCAGAAAAACAACAACATCTACATCTAAGGTGGTACTGGACAGGACCAATTGGTATATACGTCCAGACTTCCGTGGCATCGCAAACTGTCAACAAACATCACAACTGAGGGTGCAGAGTTCAAAAGTCAAAATAAAAAGGTGCTCATAAAAATACAGTGGGTTGCAGACATCATCTAATTTTTAGATGAAGTAGATTCTAGAGCCACATCAACGCTCTAGCCCGCCTGTGTACAGCTGCGCTGAGTGGTCAATCTGCATGTAGCTCCAAACTTTGGTATTGAAAGAGTTGGCCGATGTTGACTCTTTGATGATGGTGGCTGGTAGTTGATTCCATTGCGTAATGGTACAAGGATAGAAGCTGTTCTTGTATGCTTCGGTCCTGGCAAATGACAAATGATAAGAAGGAATATAAAATGGCTTAGTTCAGGTATGGGGATTTAAAAGATCTGATCAAAGTAGCTAGCCATTTATAGTAAACAAAACCCGCTCGCATTCAAATTAATTTTTTGTAATGAAAACAAATTACAGGCGTCAAATTCATGAAGTTTTCCCTTCATTTTTCCACATGTGCACAAGTTAAAATGTAAGTGTTGTTTAACTTTGGCTTTTTGATTTAATTCTGCTTTGTTCACATTACTCACACAAGGGAAATGCTGCTTATTTCTATGGCTGGCTGTAAAGTTTGAGTTGACCAGAACCCAAACAAAAGGCACAACAAAAGTTTGAGAATCCCTAATAATAATATAATTATCTGAGTCTGACCAGACGCCAGAGTTGACTGTTAAATTCGTGTCAAAATAAAATGGATTAAGCATAAATATTATCAAGAAAGCTTGCTAATTTAATGGGATACTACATGATGTAATTGTAAGTCGAGGGCCCCAGATCAGATATGGCTTTGTTTTATGTCGGATCGGTACAGAAAAGGCTATGTATGGGACCGGTACGCGGTCACGGTGATGACTACGAAAGTGCGGCCATGTTGGCCAAACGTACACTTTTCGCGCCATATCGGCAAAAATGAGTGTTTTTAACGTAGCCGTCACACAACTTCCGGTTGAAAATCGAAAAATGTGTAACTTTCATTGCCATAAAAGCTAATAAAATACATCGTGCATCAATCGAACTCTGCTTTTTTTCACTTCTGCCAACATTGTTTTTGTGAAAAATCGAAGAATTGGGGAAAAACATCTCTTATATCGGTCAGGAACACGCTAAATGCAAGATAATGTCAGAATACCTCCTACGAAAGAAGGAAAATATGGACACATTTCAATGAATATTTACAATCACTCAGATGCGGTAAAATTAGGAAAATTTCATATCAAAATACGTAGAAAAGTATGGAGATACACTTACCCCTACATGCTACGCAGCACAGTGAAAACCAAAGCAGCAGTGATAAAGTTTGTTGACCTGTGCAAAAGTCTCGCGAAATCTCGCAAATCGCGGGACACGAAATACGACGGTTTATCGCACTTCCGGGTGCTGTATAAATTTGGTCATTCTGCCTAATTATCGCGGGCGTTGCGGACTGACTGTATAATTATCCGGTCGTTTGTTCTCGTTTGATGTGGAACTGGTAAGAACATAGAAAACCTTGATTTTGTACTTAAACAGTACTTCCCTAGACTTCTAATTGTCTAATTTCTCATGAGGTTTCTAGGAAGCTTTGCAATTTATCGTTTTTTATTTTTTGCCTAGTTTGTTCATCTCCATGGTTTGTTGCAGAGAGCGCACCGAGGAATTTATTCCAATATGTAATGTGGACGAGTTGTAAAACACCTGATTTTTCTTTTTTTGTTTTCTCTTCTGCCACATGTCTTGTTTATTTTTTCTTTTACGCACGTGGGTTGTCAAATACATGTAGACCTGCGATACCGGCGTACTTTAATACTTTAGTACAGTTAAACCTCGAGTCTTCGACCGACCTCCATTATTACAAGTCCACGGTAAAGGTAAAAACTTACAAACTTCCTTTCTACTACTTTTTTGTTCGTAGATTCAGCTTCACATAAGTTAGGTATTACCATCAAAAGTAAAGACAAGTCGTCATATTATTAGCGGTCACCAGCTTTCGCCTTGTGGAGCCGCCCTATCTCGCGGGGAGGTATGATACTGATGATAGTCGTACTAGTAGTGTGCGCCACACATAGGCCTAGACTCTACATTGTATTTGTAGCAGCACTATCCTGGCCTGGCTGTGTATTAATTAGAATTTAGGTGGGCAACACTCACTGACTGTACTCTGTACTGAAGGCCAACGCCAACTGCAGTACATTCACGCAATATTATATGTAAAAACCTAGACCGAAAGCTTCAGTCTCTATAATCGTCGGTTGTTCCACTGAGACTACGTCTGGCTCCACTAGACCTCCGGTTATAGAGACTGAATGACTGCCTATGTCAGCCTGTGTTGAAGTTATCACGAAGGCAAAATGATTATGAAGGAAAAACTGTGATAACGCCATTACGAACGTGTAGATGGCGCACAGTTTTTCCTTCATAATCATTTTGCCTTCGGCGTAGACTAGACAGTAGGGGCGCTGGTCCGAGAATAAGGATCGTCTTCATAAACGAGGATCGTCTTAGTAAACACAGATCGATGCGTCCTCAAAAATAAGGACCGTCTGCATTTTCGCAGACGTTTCATATTTTTGATCGGGGCATTGGCGATGCAAAAAACGGATTCTGCAATGATTTTCTTGAATCATTTTGCATTGACTTTGTACAGAGATCTTCACATTATGAGCAATAAATCCTTGGGAAGACGGACAACCCATAAAAGTAGACGGTGAACTAGGGTTATTTTCCCCTGGGGAATCCATTTTTGGCATCGCCAGCAGGCCGTTCTGTAACATGAAACCCCCAGAGCGCCGATGAAAAAAAACGTCCTCGAAAATGCAGACAACCCTTATTTTTGAGGACGCATTTTGTCTGCGTTTATGAGGATATCCTTGTTTATGAGGACGATCCTCATTCTTGGACCAGCGCCCCTACTGCTAGAAGGGATGAGATTGACGGCAGCGAGAGTTTAACACGGCTTGCAAGATTTTCAACATGGATGTCGATTTTGACCCATAATTTCCTTAAAAGGGACCATTAAACGGATTATATCAATCAAGTTAGTAAGTGGAACCGATGTATTATAGCCTAGGCCTAATTCAAAAATGGATATGAACGAGGTAAAATGACATTTTGGGGGATTTTGGGGGCATAACAATACGGCCGTGGCAAGTTTGTCATGTTTGTGGGAGGGGCCTAACGGCTAAAATCTAGCCGTGATAACTTCAACACAGGCTGGCATAGGCAGTCATTCAGTCTCTATAACCGGAGGTCTAGTGGAGCCAGACGTAGTCTCAGTGGAACAACCGACGAAGGCAAAATGATTATGAAGGAAAAACTGTGATAACGCCATTACGAACGTGTAGATGGCGCACAGTTTTTCCTTCATAATCATTTTGCCTTCGGCGTAGACTAGACAGTAGGGGCGCTGGTCCGAGAATAAGGATCGTCTTCATAAACGAGGATCGTCTTAGTAAACACAGATCGATGCGTCCTCAAAAATAAGGACCGTCTGCATTTTCGCAGACGTTTCATATTTTTGATCGGGGCATTGGCGATGCAAAAAACGGATTCTGCAATGATTTTCTTGAATCATTTTGCATTGACTTTGTACAGAGATCTTCACATTATGAGCAATAAATCCTTGGGAAGACGGACAACCCATAAAAGTAGACGGTGAACTAGGGTTATTTTCCCCTGGGGAATCCATTTTTGGCATCGCCAGCAGGCCGTTCTGTAACATGAAACCCCCAGAGCGCCGATGAAAAAAAACGTCCTCGAAAATGCAGACAACCCTTATTTTTGAGGACGCATTTTGTCTGCGTTTATGAGGATATCCTTGTTTATGAGGACGATCCTCATTCTTGGACCAGCGCCCCTACTGCTAGAAGGGATGAGATTGACGGCAGCGAGAGTTTAACACGGCTTGCAAGATTTTCAACATGGATGTCGATTTTGACCCATAATTTCCTTAAAAGGGACCATTAAACGGATTATATCAATCAAGTTAGTAAGTGGAACCGATGTATTATAGCCTAGGCCTAATTCAAAAATGGATATGAACGAGGTAAAATGACATTTTGGGGGATTTTGGGGGCATAACAATACGGCCGTGGCAAGTTTGTCATGTTTGTGGGAGGGGCCTAACGGCTAAAATCTAGCCGTGATAACTTCAACACAGGCTGGCATAGGCAGTCATTCAGTCTCTATAACCGGAGGTCTAGTGGAGCCAGACGTAGTCTCAGTGGAACAACCGACGATTATAGAGACTGAAGCTTTCGGTCTAGTAAAAACCGTGCTGTAGCTAGATTATGATACTTTCAAATGATTGATAATAATTTAATGAGACATTGTAGAAATTGTTGATTACGAATATGAATAAAAAACATTAACAAATGCCATGGAACTTGCAGGTTTTCGTAAAATTTCCTTAGTTTTCCAGATATTTGAGCCTAGATCTAGACTGCTTTTAGTTTTAGTGAGTTTTACTGAATGGGCCAACCGTCTACAGCTATGTTTCGCCATTTTCTTATTTTATGACGTTTTTTCAAAATGAATACCGGGTAGAGAGTAGAGACCTCAATGCCCAATTGTCATCGCATTTGTTTATCGTTGCGATCAGTTGTTAACACAGGTCAGCAGCAGGAGACACAAACGAATTGAACGACAAAATGAACGAGCGTCAGGCTATCTGCGCATGCGAGATAGACAGCCAACCGTAACCCTGTAAGTTGGGGCTTTGATCGGATCGAAAGATCGGAGCGAAACCCTCGCGGCCTCGCACCTGCGATCGGTATCGGTAGACCATGTTTGTTGATTTTTAGTGCCTTTTCATGACTTTGAAATTAATAATATTGGTCTAGGGGTGCGTTTAAGCTTAAATTTTGAAGGCAGAATGAGCGATTTGTAACGCTCATCGTAAACGCTCATCGTAATCGCAGTTCCACGGTGTACTGTTTATGCTCACTTCTCTGGCTCCTCCAGGCAATTCTCCCTGTGTGGCCTTAAATGGCCTAGCAGCTGGATTCGCAAACCTGCACTGTGCATGCTACATAGACCCACTAGAGGTCAGTGCGTTGACCCCATTTAAACGCGTTTACAAATTGTAAACGCATCTTTTTGTGAGTTTACGATCGGCGATCGTGATCGCCGTTTTTCGGTGATTCTACAAAAGTGAGAAAGGACACAACCGTGTTTTAAACTAAACGCGTAACAGATGCCTGATTCTGGCCAGAAAAGTTAAGCATAAACACGCCCTAAGAAAAGACGCAAAACATGCGGGCCGCCATCTTGGATTATAATGCATGCCCATCCAGTAATAATTTAGATATATGGACTGCTATGAGAGGCCTGATAGGCTCAAGGGGATGTTGGACTTGGCGCGCCGCCCACCATTGCCCACCTCGTGGTCATGGCAGGATGCATTGTCCCCCAGAGCCAGTATAGAAACAGCCAGGCCTTGAATGTTAAGGCAGGCAATATATCTTTTATATACCAAATTGACACAAAAATCTATCAGGAATTCTAACCTTATCCCTTTCTTGAGTAAAGATTGGTTAAAACATCACAGAAAATCTGAGACACTGTCTGTTAATCTTTGCTGGAAGGAAGACTGAAGTTTACAATCATTTGGGAATCGAATTTACTCATGATGCTTGTAATGTCATATTTCTTTAGTATATTAACCACTATTTCATCAAAATACAGGTAGACAATGGAAGAAGGACAGCGAATTCTTGCTCAGTTTGTGAGCGAAAAAGGACAGGCTGCAGGAGCTCCTTTTGATCTACCGCTAGATGTCTCAACAGAAAAACTACAGTTGATATGCAATGCAATTCTTCAGCAGGTTTGTAACAGATCTTCAATACGATACTGTAGACACACTTGTGTGATATTTGTTTGTTTGTTTTCACTGTGTGAATCGGATAAGTTGTTCAGTTTTATAATATATTCTTTGCCCACAGAAAAGATATTGAAACACTAGTGTGATATGCTTTTAACTCGAAATTGAAGGGCATTTAGCTTAAAAAAGAAATTAGTACATGAATACATTTACAATTTGAAAGGATAGTATTTGTTTGATACTCAGCTTGATACCCCTACAAGGTGCTGGTCGGCCACTTTTCAACATTCATGTCAACTCTGGCTCCAGTATTACTCACTTTCAATAAAAACATTAATATGAAAAACATATTTAAAAAAAATTGAAAGAAATCAGACAACTAGTGATTAAGTTACCGTATGACATTTTTAGTGTGATTAGAAAAAAATCTATCTCTTCGAGACAAATGGCAACTCTGTTGTATGGTTATTATAACTTTCCTCTTGTAACGTATTCATTATTTTTTCGGGTGAAATTTTGATATTTTACATAAATTATTTCTTAATTTTTCTAAGGATGTTATTCTCTCTAACATATATCCAATTTATTGAGGGTAGCATTTTGTTTAACATACCTGTATGACCTAAAATGTCTCTTTCTGTCAAAAGCCTGAAAAGTGATAGTAAGGAGATTTATCAAAATTAAAATCAGAATTTATTGGTAAGCAAAGTCATGAAAACACCCCTTTTTGTAAGTTTTGCAGGATATATGAAGTTGCAAACATTGAATATAGGATTATGCTTTCAATCAATGAATAGTGAAGGAATTCCATCACAAACATTACTTTTGTTTTAGTTTTTTGCGATCAGTTTTTAAGATATTTCTGCTTTTTTTACTCACAACTTATTTTGGGACCGAATTTCTCATTAAAAAAACTAATGATTTCATATCCAGTGTTACCCACAGAAGAGGACATTGGGATTAATCTAGCTCTCTTAATATTGAGCTTTTAATGATTTCAAACCCACACAAAAAACAAACTGATGAGCTTTTAATGATTTCAAACCCACACAAAAAGACATACTGTGAAGACTTTTTATTTAATCCCACACAGGAAGATACAGTACCATATGCATTCTATGTAGATGAGAAGGAGATCACATCCACTCTTTCAGAGAGTCTAAGTAAGGAGGATCAGGAAACAGAGCAAGTGCTATCAATTGTCTATCAACCTCAGGCTCTGTTCAAAGTAAGAGCAGTCACCCGATGTACAAGCACCATAGAAGGACACGCAGAAGCTGTGATATCAGTAGCATTCAGTCCAGATGGAAGGTAACCATGGAGACAATTGAATTAAGTCTAGCTGCTCTGTTGGATAATAATGTCCTTTCTTGGATTTTGGAAACTGTTACATTTGAGATAATTCTGTTTTATGGCTACTTTTCTTTCAAATCTTTCACCTCTTAAACGGCCCATGACATCGGAATACAAGTGTATTCCTGTTGGTGTGCAGTCCTGCATACATCCCATATTTTGATATGTAAATTTCTGAATTTTCTAACACGCATTGCCAAAAATATGCCTTGAAGGTAGTCTGATTTTTAGACCCTTGTACCGCATAATCATACGTTTTGTGTTGAGGAAAGACTTGATAAGTTTAATTTTTGTCATTATAAGAAGTAGGACATTGATGTATACAAATGATAATGTACCCTTTACAGCTAATTTTATTTATGTTACAGACGAATATCAACAGTGTCTGACAGTAAAGTCTAGAGATTAAACGGTTTCCCTTGCATACCTAGATCACTGCTAACGTTTACATTTCACAGATGGACATCCATGACACACTCATGATTCCTACAAAGGCCTACAGAATTTGATGTTGGCTGCAAAAAGGGATTCACTACCTTTAAAGTCTTGTTGAGACACAGTGTTGTAAACTTTTGAAAAAGAAAAGAAACCATTTTAGAGTAAACAAATTACAACACTCTTTTGATGTGGCTTGACCTCATCTGACCTTTGTGCCAGTCTGAAGATGTAGACAGAGCTGCCAACCATTCCATTTTTGCCGGAATTACTCTGTTTTTTCTTCCAAATTACGGTATTACGTTTTTTCTTCATAAAATATGTTTTTTAATTTTTTTAATTTTTTTTTAAATACCGCACGTCAAACGACTGCCCTAAAATAAAATGGTGATTTGATCACAAATTCAATAGAAAACTAATTTTAAAACATACTTGAAAAAAAATGAAATGCCGATATTACCAAAATAATCATCAAAAAAATTACCTGCTTGTATGGAAAAAACAGCATGGTGAATGAACATTTCTGCATTGGAAGTGTGTCGCGCGTGGTTGTAAGATTCATTTTTATGAATTCCTTTTTTTTGCCATCATGATTGCTTTTTTTGGTCGCACAAGGTTGGCAGCTCTGTGTAGAATCCATTTACAAGCATTTTGCCTGAAAAATGAAGACAAATAATCTTTGTACACAATTGTTGTTCTCTTAGCATTTTCATCATCTTTGTTTTCTAGTGAATGATAAGTATATGAGTGACCGATATATTATTTTGTTATCTCAAAGTGTATGAAACTATGAATATTTTATGTCTAGATACTTGGCAAGCGGCTCTGGAGATACAACTGTCAGATTCTGGGATGTAACAACTGAAACACCATACCACACCTGTAAAGGTAGGCATTTACCATTTTGGTATTTTACACTCAACCATTTTCGTAATGTATCCAAATCTAATGCATACTAATTGGAGAGGATCTTGCAGGATACGTCACAGAATTGCCAGTTTGTGTTTCACTGATGACAACTTGGAA
This sequence comes from Strongylocentrotus droebachiensis, assembly GCA_035222895.1. Classification (NCBI taxonomy): domain Eukaryota; kingdom Metazoa; phylum Echinodermata; class Echinoidea; order Camarodonta; family Strongylocentrotidae; genus Strongylocentrotus; species Strongylocentrotus droebachiensis. The sequence goes on along the minus strand of JAVYIG010017584.1, from coordinate 11,899 downwards.
ATTCATAACTTTCCTGTTTTTAATTGGATATTACTCGAAATTTCACTATTTGTTTCTCTTCATTTGTCCGTTTGTATTGAAGCCAAGTAAATGGCAAGTGGATATTCCCTTTAATTCTACATGTATGTACATGTACATGTCTTGTAGGTTATAAAAATATACGTATTTAATATCAGTTGTATCTTTCATTGTTTCTTTTTATAAGACGAGTTCAAGAGTCAATGCCAATGCATATTCACTAATGCACTCAATAACATGTATCATTTACCTGATATGCTTGAGCGCTAGTTACTTTGGCAGCTCGGCTACGACCAGGGTAATATGTGTAAAGCGCCATGAGCGTCAGAACCTGACGGATATCGGCGCTATATATATAACCATATTATTATAATATCTTATGGGTTTATTAGTTCCTGTGCTATACCTGTAGATACACGAGATTGGTTTGGACTTTATAAATAAATCACCTGATTTCCATAATTGTAGATCACTTCCCTTTTCATGAAGAGTGTTTCTGCTTTTATTTCCTATAGGGCATAAGCACTGGGTACTGTGCATAGCATGGTCTCCTGATGGTAGACGGCTAGCATCAGGATGTAAGAATAGTCAGGTGAGTGCATTAAAGAGAAGGTTGAGTTCTGGGAAGAGGTGAAAAATAATTTGTAAGCATCATCATTGTATTTAATATGCAAGTGTGGAAGAACATCAGATACAACATGTTCCCTGAAAAGCATGGCTCTTCAAATGCCTTAGTATTCTAGATATAGCATGTAACATCATACAAATCGGGACAGATTTTTATGCCACATGTTCATGTAGTCCCATATACATCTTTCTGTGTACAGTGCTTGTAACTTTACCAAGACTGGGCCAAATTTCGTATCATTTTGATGACTCCAGAACCTTGCAGTACACACCAATACTTATATGCTAGATGATCAACCTTTTCTGATCGTTTCCACAACGTTTTTGTCACAATGCAATCGCATGACCAGAACTCAACTTTATCTTTAAACGGCTGAAGACAGCACTTATTAAACTCAACACAATTTTGCTTGCTCAAAATGATATCGTTTGCACATCGTTACTACTCAATTGTTAACATGTTGCTTGAGTGATTCTAGCTACTTAAGACCATTTAAGATACATTCCACTTATAAAATTATTGCTTCTTTGTTTAAAGCTCTGCATGATGTCAAGAAAATCGAATCTATCAGATAGATAGATAAATGGTATTTATTGATTCATTTCCATGTATTGCAGTTACAAGTAACTGAATTGTGCATGAATAAAACATTGATGGTGAAAACAATTAAACATTTCAATTTTCAAGAGATATCACAGTAAAAAGTAACTGAATTGCACATGAGTAAATTGCTGGAAAAAAGCAAGTATACATTTCAAGATGTCACACTACAATCTACATAATTATGAAAAGCGTGTATATACTATATACCATTAATCTTATACAATATTTCAATTTAAAAATTTGAGTTAAAAAAGAAAGAGAGATGGGAAAGCAGGAGAGAGAGAAAGAAAGAGAGAGAGAGAAAGAAAGAGAAAGAGAGAGAGAGAGAGAGAGAGAGAGAGGAGAAAGGGGACAGATGGACAGAGAGGGAAAAACAATTATGTACATGCTGATAAAATACAAAGATACATTGCAAGACAAATATGAATATTATAAGGTGAACATTAGAGATATTGAAATATAAATATAGATATGCATCGTATTCTTCATGTCATAAAATATACATTGACTAACTTGGTAAAAAATCAGACCTGTTGTGAAGATGATTTTCTTTGTTTATATGATTGTTTTTGTTTTGTTTGTAGATCATTGTGTGGAATCCCGAGACAGGTAAACAAGAAGGGAAGGTATTAACAGGACATAAACAATGGATAACATGGTTGGCATGGCAACCATTTCATCTTAATCATGAGTGTAGACATCTTGCATCAGCATCCAAGGTAACTAAACTTTCTTCTTTGTCTTCCTACTAAACCTTGATGCTACAAATATGTTATATCCCTGAAAGCAAAATTTAAGTTGCTTTATTTTTTTCTGGTGCAGTTCTTAGAGTAATGCACACTTAAAGGGGCATTTGAATCTCTTGTATGAGGAAAGTTAACCTAATGGATTTTAGACTCACATTCAAGGAAACAATTCTGCTTTCTGCCTTCGGGATGAGCATCAAAAGAAGTTATTAATAAATGAATTGTTTGAAAATCTCCATGAAAATTTAAAAGAAGGATCTAAACAACCGAGGCTATTACATCACAGTTAACTCTAAAATCCTAGGGAAATGGGAAAAACAACAAAAGAATAAATTGATTTGCATTCTTGTATTAATTTCAGCCATTGTGTATTACTTTTTTTACAGCTGAAATTTTGTCTTGTAGTTGAAAGATAGAAGTAAATTCCATACACATTTTTCAGTTTAGTTTTCCTTTATTATCTCTGACGATACAGGACGGAAATATAAAAATTTGGGATGTTGTTAGAGGTGCTTGCGTACGAACACTGTCCGGTCATCTTCAATCTGTAACGTGCATTCGATGGGGTGGGACTGATCTCATCTATTCAGCCAGTCAAGATAGAACAGTCAAAGTATGGAGAGCTTCAGATGTGAGTATGAATAGATGAACTGTATGAGGTCATAGGTCATTGGCACATTGTATGCAGAGGTATGAACTGTATGAGGTCATAGGTCATTGGCACATTGTATGCAGAGGTATGAATAGGGTGGATTCACAATGAACAACGCCCCCAACGGCAAGCCTTGACAGGCCAAATTTTCAGCTCGCGAGTTGACATCTTTCAAACAGTGCATCGCAGCAAAACGCTAGCCACCAATCAAAATGACCAAAGTAGTCCAAACAGTGTAAATTGTTTCAATGAGTTGGATTGTTCTGATATCAGCGCACATTTTTATGCCTCCGTTACGAAGTAGCCGGGGGCATTATGTTTGCGAGTTGTCTGTCCGTCCATCCGTACGTCTGTACATGTACGTACCGTTCTTATGATTGCGTTATCTCAAGAACCGATTGATGGATTCCTGCCAAACTTAGATCATGTATGTATCTTGTAAAGCCAATGAACTAATTAGATTTTGGGGTCATGGTGTCAAAGATCAAAGGGTCATACATGTATATGAAAAAAAGTTTGTAATCACGATATTCTGAGAACCTGTTATTACAATCAAACTTGAATTTTAAAAATTGCTTCTGTTTTGGTTTGTAAAAATTGCTCTATGAAGGAGGCATCATTTTCGACTGCGCGCAGTCGGAGGTCCATCTAGTTATATTCAATTTGGATGTCAAAACTCATCCGTCAATTAATTCTGAAGGAAAATGTGGCTGTTAAAAATGGTTATTTTTGGGGGGGGGGGGGGGGGGGGGAGGGACAAAGAGTAAACAAAATTAATATTTTGTTAGTGATGGGCGTCAATTTTGATTACTTTTTCTAGTATCAGGGCAGATTTGAAATAGAATGGGCCCATCAAATCTCCTTTGCTGAAAGGACCATGCAGGGAGGTCTAATCCCTCCTGGCCAAACTAGTGCAGATAGGCGTTAACAAAATTATAAAGGACACATTACACAAAGGAACAGTGCACTTCTTATTAATAAAAGGGGTATTTTTCAGATGTAAAACAGGACACTTTTCAGTAGAAAAGAGGAAAGTTAAGTACTTGAAAAAAATGGGACATTGTGCCCCCCCCCCCCTGAATGCCGCCTCTGTAATTGATCGTGCTATGTATTAACTTTTGCGATACAAAAATAGTAATCAATAGCGATTTGTGACCAAAAAATGTCATTCTTCATTTTTCTGATACATACCAAAATAATCAAATTGAAGTTAGCCTACATTTACGGCCTTTCAAACCAATCAGGATCACTACCTATAAACTTTAAATTGATATTACCGGTATCCGTAAAATTAATTATATATTTTTGATGAAACAGGGCCTAAACCTTATACAGTCAAACCTGCTTTAGTGACCACCTGTCTACAAAGACCACCTGTCTACAACCTGTCTACAAAGGCCACATTTATTGTTTCCCTTGAAAATGGTTTCTCATTGAATCATGTACTAAAGGAACCTGTCTACAAAGACCACCTGACCTCAAAGGCCACTTTTTGTGTTTCCCTTTGGTGGGCGCTATAGACAGGTTTGACTGTATCAATTTTAAGATCAATTTCAAGGCTTGATGAAACACCCCAAGGCCTGACAAGTTATCTTATGTAGGACATTACAAGATCCTTATCATTGGGTGAATACTATGATCACTGCTCTACTGCATACATTTCTTTTTCTTCCCTGACATGGGTTGCGTTTATCTACCAAATTTTTGGCTAGAATCAGGTTTCTCAAACGTCTTTCAGGCGAATTTAGAAGTTGATAAACGCAAAGCCTTTTTTAAAGGGCTTTAGATATGGGCATATCTAAAGACGCAAAAAGGTGTGTTTTGAATGTGACATACAGCCAGAATCACGTTTCTGAGAGATCGATAAACGCAAAGCTGTTTTGAACCTCACATACAAATAGGACCACCCAGGTGTTGTGTACAAGCATGTGTGTGAAGTTGACCTCCGAGAAACTGTCTGCTTCCCAGGTCAAAACAGCTGGGCAGACACAAGGCCTTTATTTTGAATCGTGAAGGGACGATAAACGCGACATCCCGCAAATCACGATAGTATAGTGGGGTTCAATAGTGGGGTACGATATGTACATATCTAGTGGCAAGCCTTGATAAATGCGCCCATGGTCTCTTATGTAGGACATTACAAGGTCATTTCATTTGTGGTTTCATTCATTTTTTGTGTGATTTTACAGGGTATCTTATGTAGGACATTACAAGGTCATTTCATTTGTGGTTTCATTCTTTTCTTTACAGGGTATCTTATGTAGGACATTACAAGGTCATGGGCACTGGGTGAATACTATGGCTCTGAGTACAGACTATGTGATGAGGACTAGCTGGTTTGATCCTGTGCAAGCTACCATTAATTACCAACGCATCAACCAATCAGGTTAGTTATTTATGAGACGGGTTAGCTATGATCTTTGGGACATAAGCCTCGGTCACAAATGCCATTACGAACTGCTACGAACGCCGTACAAACGTTTTTCAGACAATGCAAATTCGGGAAGACAATGGAAAAACAGATTCGTACGAAATTATCGTTCGTACGAACCTTTGTGACCGTAGCAATACCTGCTTGATATTTTGTTAACTTTTACCTTGCTAATATTCAAATATTTGAACTGTTTTTCCCCAGCTTGTGAACCTCTGACTAAAGTGCAAGTTAATGTAGTTTTAAACGTCTTGGAGGACAGATCACCTTTGTCGTTTCTAGTATTTAAATCATAGCATTACATTATTCAGTCCTCAAAAAGTGATAACAATTTTCTAATACAAAATATTGTGCTAATACCAACAAAAGTGCTGAAAATGCAGTAAATCTGCATTATAGTGGCATAAAAGAAAGAAGATGTGCATGTACTCCATGTAAGAGTATTCTTGATATTTACTTAATTGCATGTAGACAATGTTTAGTCTGAATCATTTGATAATACATGTTTATATTTGTTTTCAGCTGAAGAACTGTCGAAGATTGCTCAGGATAGATATGATACAGTCAAGGTAAGGAGGTTTTCACATGGTTATTAGGACCTACCATTCCCTTTGAAATTCATTGGTTCAAAATATGAGGGTTTAACTTGGATAATTTTTGAAAATGAGTTATCAACTGTTCTGATTATTTTGTGTCATTAATTCTTGTGAAATATTGATGCTTTTGCAATATTTTCAAATGGAAAGTTATATGTAGTAGTAGTGGTGGTTATTTTACCTGACTGCTATGAAATCATAAATGCTTGTTAGTCAGCAACCAGAGGACCGACGGCTTAAGGTCCTCTCCTAGAGACCTGGTAATGAGGATTAATGCCTTACCAAAGGGCACCAGCGCATCGCCTTGGTTTCGAACCCGGGTCACTGGATTACGAGACCACTGCTCAACCAACTGAGCTATCGCGCCTCCTATTTGTCATTCATATTTGTCATTTATTCTTCTACTTTGACAGGGATCTGAACCAGAGCGCTTGGTGACAGGCTCAGATGATTTCACTCTGTTTCTATGGCAACCAGAAAAAGAAAAAACATCTGTTGCTAGGATGACAGGTCATATGCAACTTATTAATGATGTAGCCTTCTCTCCAGACACTAGGCTTGTAGCCAGCGCATCATTTGACAAGTCCATCAAGTTATGGAATGGACACTCGGGCAAGTAAGTAGCAAGATTTAAAGGTACTATGTCCCTTTTGCATGTTATTACCAAAGAAGAAGAAAAAGCCAGTCGGTCACTCAATACTGACAATAGTGACTGACAGTGAAGTCTAGCAAGTAAACGGGTTTCCTTGCATAATTTGAATATAAGGACACTGCTAACGATTAAATTTCACAGATAAGACATACATGACATATTCATAATTCCTGCAAAGTTCTACAGAATTTGAGGTTGGCTGCAAAAGGGACATAGTATCTTTAACATGGGTAAAGAAGTACAACCAGTTGAAGTACTGTCTGTGTTTGAGTGAAAAAAAAACCGTGTAAATCAAAGATCTGACTTATTTTGAAAGGCTTCTTAGAAACAGGTATCCAAGATTAATCCAGAATATATATTATGAAATTTGATCAGTTAGGACACAGAGTTGTTAATTGTAAATACATTTTCATAGAGTTATTATGTTTCTAGTATGACTGATAATGAACATTGTGCTTATCTTGCTAGGTTTATCACTACTCTGAGAGGACATGTCAGTAAAGTTTATCAGGTAAGAATATAATGTATCAGTGAAGGTTGGTTCATATATGAAGTGGCAGACCTTGGTTTCAGGCGCCGCTTTTCCGGTGACGGCGGTGGTGTAAACATCATCATTCCATGGCCAAGACTCCAAGGAGGGGGGGGGGGGGGGGGGGCGGGTAGAATGGACCCCCCCCCCCCCCCCCCTGTGCAAATGTTTATTCATATTCTGACTGGGCTTTTTTAGAGCAAGTTTTGACTGGTGGAAGGGGGGGGGGGGGTGGGGTGGGGCGGGATCAATTGAGCCCCCCCCCCCCCCCTCTTCGATCTCAACTTTGGAAGGTCCCAACAATGTGAAAATTTGCACGGATATTGACACGTATAATAAAGAGTAACACAGCAGTTTTTATTTTCAGGAAAAAAACAAGGTATGAAGGTCAATCTTTAAAAAATCTGGTTCTGAAGATGAAAAGAGAGCTAAATGAAATTTGTTGTTTTATTGATAGTTGTTTGTTTGTTTGTGTGTAAAGATATCTTGGTCATCTGAAGGTCGTTTAGTATGCAGTGGTAGTTCTGATTGTACTCTTAATATATGGGTTGTTCAGAACAATAAGATGAAATCATCGAAATGAGATCTAATTCAGTAGTAATTGAAATTGTTTAATTAAAAATGTATTGTTTTTTTTCTTTTGGTGTGTAAAGGTGTCCTGGTCATCTGACAGTCGTTTACTATGCAGTGGGAGCTCTGATAGTACTCTTAAAGTTTGGGATGTGAAGACAAATAAGATGACCGGAGATCTGCCCGGCCATGCCGATGAGGTCTACGCTGTGGATTGGAGCCCTGATGGACAGAGGGTGGCTAGCGGAGGAAAGGACAAAGTACTCAAGATGTAAGTAGGATTAGGTCAAAAGGAAAAGAAGACGTGTTGTGTACAGAGTAGAAGAGCACAAAAAGAATACATGACTAGTAGATGTCTCTCTCTCTCTAAGTGCCATATCGATTGACTTTGGCGATCATGCTGTTCCACAACCCTCGGTTCCTAGCCTTCTGTATTAGTACCACTCCCAGTTCTTTCACTCCTCTCTCTTCCAACAATTTCTGCAGACTGTCCATCCAAAGTATCCTCCTTCTTCCCCTACTCCTTCTTCCCACAATTTTTCCTGTCAAAGCAAGATTCTCTAGGCCTTCTTTATGTGTAAAGATGTACATTTAGTAGATGTTCATTTCAAGAACTAACAATTTTTAACTTTGACCCTTCTTTGATTAGTCGTAGTCGAGTGGTTTAAGCACTTGACTTGAAATTCAAAGGTCGTGGTTCAATCCCCGACACAGCACTTATGTCCTTTGGCAAGGCATTAATCTTCATTTGCCACACTCGACCCAGGTGAGGTAAATGGGTACCTGGCAGGAATTAACTCCTTGAAATGCTGGAGCGCTGTAATGGCAGCTAGGCTAAAGCTGGGGTAATAATAAATGCGTCTCGGAATAGAATTTCTAGATAGACGGCGCTATAGAAATGCCTATTATTATTATTACTGTACATCTACACCACATTTTAGTCTTAATATTGTCATCAACTGTGATCGAATTCAACTTCTCTGTTTATCTCTTATCCTTCCAAAAACTAACATGTTTTCAAAATATCATTTATTTGGAGCCACAAGGCCGAAGGGAATTAAATCTGTTAAAGTACCGGTATGTGAGTTGGTGCCCTTGTGACTCCAAAAAGATATTCTGTGTCCATGCACTTCTGCTTGGCACACAACAATATATCAGAGAAATTATCAAAGCTAAACAATGAAATAGACATTCATTTGAACATGTACTATGAGACCTTTTGACAAACAGTAGATAAAGCAAACACCTTATTGCAAATGTTTGTGAATGATCTGAAAGCTTATCAACACTAGTTTGGCTAGGAGGGATTAGACCACACAGCGAGGTCACTGACAGGTGGCTATCTTTTCAACTCGGCTCTCAAATAACATAAGAAATAGAGGATCATGGGGGACCAACAGGCACCGATTGGGGAAGTTTTCTATATAGAGGGAGCAAGTAGCTACAAGTAGGACAGTGGGGCTTTAAAAGGATAGAATCAGAACACAAGAAAATCAAAACAATACTGTGCTTAATTTTTGAAATTTAATAATGTTCAATACTCGATGCTGAATATCATATTGATTATGGTATATATGCGGTAAATGCAATTTACAATTTTGTTAAAAACGAATGTCTACAGAAATTTCTCATTTAGGATATTTACAATTGTTTTATGTTCTCTTTGAATTTAGTAATATTAGGGTTGTATTATCTTAAATGGAGAGCCCATGGCAGTTTATGTGTTCTCTATATGATTCAATTCAATTCAATTTATTTATGCTTCCAAAAAAACATAACAAATCAATTATAAACATTTACAACAATTTAGGAGTACATATTGGAAACAGAGGGGTCCACTAAAAAGCAACGCTTGGACAAGTGTAGACCCCTTAAATGATGCTACGGTACTCAAATGATTACTTGTATGTACACAATTGGGAGTGAATGAATGCTGAGACTATGGCTATGACTATAACTATATCTTAAAAACAAAAACAAATTGATCAAAATTTTATATCAATGATAACTGAACTAGAGAGACAAAAGTTTGCAATTTTTGCGATTGATTGGAGGACTTGTGCTCATACTGGATCAATCAAAACTCTTTAAAATTAAAAATATGGCCTGTATATCACTCTAAGATACCCCTTTTTCAGCACTACTTATAATGACTTTCCTCAAACACAAGGCATTAATATGATTTCTATAATTATCATTAGATACCTGCAGTATTTATAAACATTATTCCATTTGCTAGCTCAGCTTGTGGTATTTCTTTTAACCCTATTTAGCCCCTATTCGACATTTTTCGCGATAATTTTTTAACGCAAGAAAATCTTGCACTGAAATTTTGTTACTTTTTTCTTTTAAGTCTTGCGCATCTTTTAAAAGATTTTTTTCGAAAATCGGACCTACCATTACAAAGTCACGTGTCCTTTTGTCTTAAAATGTCAGCCCGAAAATCGCTCATTTTTGTGATTTGTGTACAAAACATATGAAATCTCATTTTTCAAATAAGAGATAAAACATTAGTTATTTGGTCATGTTTATAGTTTAGGTGTTTATTTTGGGGTCAAAATAGTTGAATTATAGTTGGAAATGAAATAAAACAACAAAACAATAAAATACATAAGTTAAAAAAACAAAGAAATACATAAGAAATTATCAAAACAATAGATAACATAAGGAATAACCCTGGTTATTCAATTTTTTGTGTTGTATTATTATTCCAAATCGTCTAACAAATATATGTAGTGAAAAAGAATGCTTAAATATGAATAATGTCTGATTTATGGGCAAAAATGTGATTACCATAAATTACCATAAATATGCAAGTGAGTGAATTTTCAAAAAATTGAAATTACCATAGTATTCTATACACTTCACTTGACATGTATGCAAATTTTCGCCGGATCGGTCGTTTCACAGCCGAGATCATAGGGGGGGCTATGCAGTTTCAAATAGCCCGGGCTAAATAGGTTAAACACCTCCTATTTAAGGGATTCAAAACAAACTTTGCAATACATTCAACATTTTGTCATTAGTGTAGATGAAAAGTTCCAAATCAGTTTCCTTTTCTCCCTAAGTGAACTATTCAATGTTTTATTTACAGATGGAGGAGATAACACCAGCCAGAAAGAGCAAGTTCATGTATTGATTACCAAGGAAGGGAGTGAACATGCTAGAGAGAGAAAGAGGCTGGCTACCCCGCTTCAAAATCAGTCAGTGTGTTTGACCAGGAAAGATCTGTGTAGTAGATTCATTGTGATCAACAATCACTATGAACATGACTGACAAAGAAAGCGGACAAAATATACAGTTCCTCAGGTAAACAAAGGAACATCCTTTCACTGCTATTATGTCAAAATGTGTAGAACAGGTGTCACATGCATATTCACCTTTTTACATAATAGCAGTGAAGGGATGTTCCTTTGTCTACCTGAGGAACTGTATATTTTGTCCGCTTTCTTTGTCAGTCATATTCATAGTGAATGATCAGTGCTTTCCCTTCAGTCTAGAGGAGATTTCTAGACAGTTTAGTGGATATAAATAGTAAAGGAGAGATAGAGCGAGATAGCCTGGTGAGTTCATCATGTCATAGATACATCGGGACTGTTTCCTCATTAAATGCTAAAGTGATATTCGACGTTGCATTGAAATAATGCAAAATCAGAAAAGGGCATAAAAGTTGAGTTAAAACTTAAATATTTCTCCAGGAATGAAAATAATCAAGACCAGTTTTGTAGCATTTGTGCTTCATCCATTTTGCCAATACTCTTATGATTATGACGGTAAAGGAGAGCCGAGAAACACAATATTTTAACACACTTACGAACTCGATCAAATATTAGTTGAACCTTCGATACCAAACTCTGGGAAGTAAGAGAATAAATTTGCATTTACCAAATCCATGTTCAGGATCGCGGAATGGTTGCTTCACTGCTGTCCAATTTTATTACCAATATATGTTTCTGTTCGTACAATATCATTTCACTGTTCTTATTTTTAAAACAGTTATCTACTAAATTATTCATACCCTTACCAAGTTTTTCTAAATGTTTAAGTTTCTTTGTAAAAATGAGATTTCCTGATTTCTTTCATGAGAATGTAACATACTAAAGCTTACATCTAAAAGTAGTCATCCTGTCCATCTTCCATCCTTGAGATACGCAAAACAAAATAAAACATCAAATTGACAGGGTTATGAATAATTTAGTTGTTAGGTGCATGTCTAGTGTCATGATGACAAAAAAAAGAAGTATGGAATATATGCTTAAAAGTAAATTTCTTAATATTATGAAATCTTACTCTATAGCTGTTGTAAAGCACATAATCAATGATAGACATGTAGTTACCCTGCTCACATAGTAGTAGGTATCAAATTCCAGCTATTTATTTCACAACGTCTATTGATTATTACTATTCTTATGAAGCACTTAACAGGTTTTAATGTAACCGACCAAAGCGCTTATAGTATTATTATTACTCTGGT